>JAEQBH010007235.1:0-264607 GCA_016808115.1 Tetrastigma voinierianum | reverse complement strand
GGAGCTCTACCCAAATACAACACCTGCATAAAACCTGTCCCAAACAGTCCAATATAACGGTCTATGATTAAAACGGCCACTTGGGCTCATAAACCAATACTCATAACAATGTATATATATATATCCAACTATCCAACCATAGTTCAAGAGTTCAAAGTTTACTCTTATACAACACATATATTAAAATTAGAGAATTCTAATACATGTAATACATCATAACCCAAAGTCGCATCCGGCTTTCTTTCTCTAAACCCGCCCTAGGACGGTTTTCTCCTCGCACGCCCCCATACCTATAAAATAGCATCCCCCGACAGGTGAGCTAATGCTCGCAGTGGAATCACCCTAAGCGGGCTACTCTCCACCCCGCCAAGGCAAAGGTAATGCTCCAAAATAAACACACATCCAAGCAAACGATGATCCTACTTGAACGCCTAACCGATCATCCGCATCCGATTCCTCATCGACTTCACACTCGCCTAAGCCTCGTATGAGAATTATTATGTTTATTTGTTTGTGGACAACCTCCAACGTATATATCAATTTCCAATGCCTCCGACAATTGATATTATTTATGGATTCACCTCCGATGTATATCAATCGAAAGAATGCCTCGACGATTGATATTTTTAGTATGGACTACCCTCGATCATTTTTAGTTTTAATAACCCGAAAAACCATTTTCTCTAGACTCATCTCATGCACTCACTCCTACCGTCCTAGGGTGTCCGAATGGCTATGAAATGGCGATGCAATTCCATTGCGTTTCATAACACACGCAAATATATAAACATGCATATATTCACATAAAAAATTAAATCACACTAATCATGTTATGTAATTTCATTTATCACATCAAAATTAGCCTACGGGCTAATGATCAAACACTTTGTTAAATTCTACTTGAAATACTCGACCAAACACATTAATTCACAAAATTTATTTTGTGAATACTATTCTTGGGAATAGTGAAACCCTCAATTACTATTCCCGAAAAATCACCAATCGTCGGTTCACTTTGTGAACCCGAATTTCATGGCCATTTCCGGCCTCCTTCCAATCAAGACATGATTTATTTCACAAATTACACAATTAATCAACCCAACAGCCCGTGCCCAGTGATGGACGGCACAAATGGGTTTCAAAAATTTCCAATAATTCGGTCCCAAGTTTTGGGACTGATCAAACGTCGTTCAAGGCCTCAAACCAACTGAAACATTGAAAAACACTTAAATAAAGTGTAAAACCCAAGTAGGGAGAAACCCCTACCTCACGGAGTTTGTCAAAACTCCTTAAATTCAGTGTCCACGCCAGAAATCTGCTCTGCGTAGAGCAAATTTTCCTTCTTGTCCCAAAGACTCCACTGTCTTATCACATATTTTAGAGAGAGTCATGATCTCCTAAAAAATCAATTTTTTGGCCAATGCCCTTTCCTTCCACGCGCTAGCTCCCTTCACTCCAGCGGAGACTGGCCACCATCCATATTCCTGGGCACATTCCCACTAAAACAAACCCAAACCCAACTCCATAGTCTCTTTTTCCTTAGCTGAGCATTCGCACTATCTCACGATCCATTCATCATTTCTCTACTCATGCCACTTATTACACATGAGTATGTGTTAGTATGTGACCCTTGTCAGACGAAAATCATTTTACTGGCACCGAACCGCGATACTCGGCAAACGTGCCAACCCGACCGTCTTCGACCCGACGTGCTAGCTAGATTTCATGAGACTATTCTAATCTGGAAACTGCTTACTATCCGAGATCTAGAGAATAAATTTCGGATTTTTTAAGTCGAAATTACAATTTCTAACCGAAATTATGATTTTGCCCTCTTTTCCTATAAATTTAAATTTCACTGGGTCTTACTATGTGGGCATTATTACGTCGGGACCGGATGTGGCAAATAGCGCCACCCGAACTTTTTAAATTAGATTTTGAGATGAAGGTTCAGTTTGGAAATAAATAATCTTTTTATTGATAGTACCTTTTGAGGTGCATAACATTCCACATTCGTGGTACAGGTGTTCCGTCTAGCTTATCTAAAGCATATGAACCGGATTTACCAACTCGTGTTACAATATAAGGCCCTTCCCACTTGGCTCGAACTTTCCCGCTAATCGATCTAGTGATTTTCAAGACTTTCTTAAGACCACAGTTTCGGCTTGAATACTCGAGGTTTTACGCGCTTGCTGTATAAATTTTCCAGTCGGCGTTGGTAGGATGCTACCCATACGGCTGCTATTTCACGCAGTTCATCTATAGTGTCTAATTCCTTGATTATGAATTCCGTATTTGACTATTCTAGCATATTCGTCCTAGTTACGTAGTGACGAGTGCAAACTCATCTATGTTTTGAGTTCATTTCACATGCTATTTTGTGCATTTTATATCCATATTCATGTAAAACTCATAAAATTTCCTCTAAACTTGGTTTTGTAGGATTATTGATGCAAAGCAAGTGATTTGGCAAGAAATGAACAATATATTTCCAAAAGAAGAGTTAACCGAGAGTCTCATAGCGCGCCACTGGGAAGATAAATTTTTCTGTACCATCTGGAACATCAAATAGTCCAAATTCCCTCATGGATGCATTCTACATTCAAAGAGCTTTCCAACGAGCACCACACACGCCCAAACTAAGTTAAATGTATAGTTACGGTCCCTACAAGTCGAGAAGAAAACAAGTTGTCAGCCCGTAAACTTAGTCGCGACTAGGAAATCAGGTCAAGAACCGTGGAAATCGCACCGCTAGGAATTGTGTCTAATTGCAAAACTCTGTCGCGAATTAAACCGTGGTCGCGACCAGCTTACTGTCGCGACTAAAAACGCCGGAGAAACCTTAAAAGGCCTAGAAATTGATATTTGATCCACTTCTGCCATATTTCACCCTAGGACCATATATATACTCGTTTTTAAGTAAAGAGGGTAGCGGGAAAATTGAGAGCCTCTCTCATGGGGCTTTCTCTCTAGACTACCCATTCTTCCTTCCAGCTTTTCATGTATTTTACTTGTTTTAGATTTTAGAGTAGTTCTTGCAGCAGATTTTTATTTCTATCAAGAGATTTCTAAGGCTGTATTTGAATTCAGATTCTTCAACGTTTTCTGTGAACAATTATCCTCATCCCTAGTGACTCTCTTTCATACCTTTTAGAATTAAGCAGTTGTTTATTTGCAGATTTAGACAGTTTTAAATCAGTTTCTTAGTTTCAATAAATTGATTTTATTCTATACATCCTACTTCGTCGTCAAATAGAAAGAGCCCTTGTACCTGGTATCAAATTTCTAGAGATAACCTAAATTCTGGTGGCTGAGATTCAGATTCTAGAGTCCACTTTTTTATTACTGGCAATCTGCACTTGCGAAGGGTCGAAAGCGTTGCACATTTCTTACTCCTCACTTTGAGTATACTTACTTTGTTCTAAATCATTTTCGAGTATTTATCACATTCACCCCCTCGCCATATTTTCACATATACATCATTCGTCTTTACATCGTGCATACCGATTCCGTAGGATTATAGCTTCCATCCCATAGGTAAGTGCTAAGGATAATACTGCTTGGTCTTCCTGGGCTGTCGTCATAGTTTTACTCTAATTCTGAAGTTTGTCTACCCATTTGCTTTAGTCAAAGGTCTTAGTCGCTTTTATGGTCAATGTTTTAGAAGCTCTACTTGCCATTGCTTACTGATACGAGGGGGTAGAGAGGTGTTTCGGTTTAATCCCAGTTATGTTTCTATAGACCCGACTATCAAAATTGTGGCTCCATTGTCTGATATGATTATCCCTGGGAATACCGGTCCCATTAAACAATATTTTTCCTGCATGAACCGAGTGACCTCTTTGTCTCTTGATTGATGCAGCCTCTACCCCATCCATTTGTCAAGACACAAGTGGCTACTAGCAACAGCTTTTTCTGAGCCGGGGCGATAGGGAGTGGCCCTACTATGTCAATGCCCCATCGGGAGCAAAGTGGTCACAAGCCAGATACCTTAGATCTCGAGCCACCATCTTAAGATGGGAGTCACATTGACAATCTGGGCCATAGTTGCGTACATGATCGGGCAGATTAAACTCATAGTTACCTTTGAGTGTGGGCCTTATGGTGCCGTGGTTCTTCCGTCTGAGATTGCCACATATTCCTCTCAATTCAACTCCATACCGCCCCCGGCCTTCGATAAGCTACATTTCGTGTACGAATCTGCCTGTGGATCGTCAATAACCGCCCATCAATTAAGGAAAATATGGCATATTAATCCTAATCCCAGATTCTTGTCCTTCCTGCTAGGAAGTTCTCCCGTGTTGATATATTGGGAAATAGGGTCCATCCAGAGTATGAGGTTTCATTTCAATTGGTTTACTCGATACGATATCATGAATCCTACTTAATATATAAGCAGAATATTGTCTCTCATATAGGTAGAGATGCGGGCTACAACATTTAAGGCGCTACTTTTTCATTAAAGTCTCTGAAATATGTTCGAGCTTCCATGTTGAAAAAAACCAACCAGCGTTGCTTAACCGTGTTTTCGCATACCTCTTGCCTTAGATCCCTGATCTCAGATTATCTGTCACCGCTCCCACCACTGCAACTCGGGAAATCACCCGACCAAAAGCTTGTAGGTTGATAATGCAATTGCTAACTCAATACCAGTCAAGATGGCTTCATATTATGATTCATTGTTGGAGGCGCTAAAGCTCCAATCCCATAGCTTGCTCTGATCTTGTCCCAATTAGTGGACTATAAATAGAAGCCAACGTCACTTCCTCATTGTCGAGATGCCCCATCTACACTGAGAATCCACCAATTTGAACTGGCAAAGATTGTTTCAGTCGGGGATTTTATAGGAGAGTCTGGCCAGACTCGCTTCCTTCTTAGCTAACCTTGGTTTATAATGAGATAACTATATTCACTTAGTCTCGATTACCCACCGTGTCATTCTCCTGATGCCTGTTTGTGTATAGTGCTTAGAAAGGGTTATTGGTCAACACCACAATGGGGTGTGCTTTGAAAGTATGGGCGGGCTTCGGGTCGCCATCCTGAGAGCCAAAGCCTACTGCCCAAGGTGGGGTGTATCCGGCCTCTCGCGTCTACTAAGGACTCGCTAACGAAGAACACCGGGTCTCCGGCTTCATCCTCACACCCAAGGTGGCACTTACTACTGACATCTAAACCGCTTAAATACATGAAGAGCGTCCCGCCAACCTTCGCTAGAGGCTAAGGGGTTCGATGATAGCGCTTGATTTACATCAAGGCCTAATCACACTCTTCATTCCATCCTACTCCAATCGAATTCCTCCTAAGGGTGGCAAAGAATGGTTTTAGATTTCGCTTCAAGGAATCGGAAATGGAACCTCGCCCCTCTAGGCTGCTTAACCAACCGATCGCCTATTGTGACCCCTTTCAAACCTCGAGCCAATGAGTCTAGATAGCCTTGTTGTGCGTGGTTTGCTTCTATTCCTCTCAGGTTACCATGAAGCCTAAGAACTCGCCCAAGATCGACCCCAAGGCACACTTTGAGTGGTTGAGTTTCATGCCATATGCCCTGAGGAGATCGAAAGCTTCTTGCAGGTGTGTAACGTGATCCTCGAAGGCTGCTAGATTTTACCAATACGCCACCAACACACAAACTCCATTGTTTTACCCAACAGCTATTTGAACATTTTGGTCACTAGCCTCTGTACGTAGCCCCAACATTCTTTAACCCAAACGACATTACATTATAACAGAAGAGTCCGTGTGGGTTGATTAAGGTCGTTTTCTCCGCGTCGGGCGAGTACATAGGGATTTGATGGTAACTCGAGAAGGCATCCAGGAATGACAGCATCCCATGCCCGGACGACGCGTCAACAATCTGGTCTATGCGGGGCAGCAGGAAGCTGTCTTTGGGGCAAGCGTCATTAAGATCAGTATAGTCCACGCATACTCTCCACTTACCACCTTTTTTTGGTACCACCACCACATTAGCCATCCATTCGGGGTATTTAACTTCCTTGATGAATCCTACTTCTAGAAGGTTGTCTACCTCAGCCTTAATGATCTAATGGCGATTCAGGTGGAAACGTCTTACTCTTTTCGATTGGTCATGCATGGAGCGACATTTCTAGTTTACGGAAGCATGTGTAATGACCGGGTCATGTCCGAGTGGGTCTAAGCAAATACGTCAATATTATCAAGCAAAACCCGCCGCAACGGCTCTTTTTCCTCTTCTGACAAGAGGGAGCTGACATACGTGTGCTTATCCGGTCCGCCCAGGAGTATTGATTCCAGGGGATCCATAGCTAATTGTTCCCTGTTCTCCCTCTCTACTCTCGAAAGTAGCTTAACCGTGATCGCCATTCTGTGGGCTATGACTCCTAAGCCTGTGTTGTCAACACCTTCTCACACTCCCATACCGACACCGATGACCGGGCGAGCGCCGCTAATCGCTGCTCGAAGGTCAACTGGTCCGACACTAGCTAGGTAACTAATCGCTTGATTAGGTGGTCAGGGCACCGCCTTCATAGCGTACAAAGTTCGACCAACGACAAGAGATCAGAGTGGCCCCAAGTCTTCAAATCCACCGAATAAGATTTACCGAGCGACCGACCGCTGGCGTAGTGCAATATCACCCACGGCCGCGTAGTCGCTCGCTAAACTGGACAAAATTCGCAACCGAAAGCCGAAGTTTGTCAAGCCGCACTTGCATTCGTCTCAAGGCCGGAAGTCAGAACAGTCGACAGCATCGCTGGGTCAACGAAAGCACTCGCGGTACATCAAAATTGTTAATGCATAAAGTAGCGCGACAAGCGCATCGTGGTAATGGGTGATAACCCGATGCTAATGGAGGAAAGGATATGGGGGCCGCTACTATATTGCTTCGCTGTTATCCGGGGTACTGATGGTGTTCACCCAGGCTTGAACTGTGGTTGCTCATGTACCGCTTTTCCTTGACGACCGGATCGGCATCGGTCAGCTTCCATTGGCTCCCAATATAATCGATGTCGGGCCTGCCCTGACATGAACTCCGATCGGGCCGCTTCTTCGGGCCATTGGTGCGCTTCTATCGGGGACGAGGTGAACTCCTTGACATATCCTCTACGGTGACTAGCTCCTGATTAGTTTTCCATCAGGAATTTCAGAGTCCGAGACCGTTAGTCTCATGCCAAGGGTCCCCGTGGTAATCGCACTCGTAGACTGATCGCGCGTCGATTCGACCGACCGTGAAGGCCGACAAAGCCGTGGTGGTTTTGGATAAGGGGGAGGAGTCTGTTGTAGGGGATGTTCAATGGAGTAAACTAGGGAGGTTCCCTTCCTTTCCGATTATTCCCGTGAGCACTTCTAGTCCTACCGTTCCCCTTTGCTCCGACTCCGCCCTTTCCTGACCCTGGGCCGTGTTCTCGGGCAGAATCATCACCTGCCTAGGAGGTCACTCGAACATTGTCTTCCAACAGAGCACTGGCCCGCCCTTCTATACGCTTCTTCCATCATAGGGAGGCGGTTCAAGATAGCGACTGGAAGAAAAGGGTAGTCAGTCCAAAGCTTCGTCGAAAGTTCCAAGGATCGCATCCATGTCAGAGGCATCGACGGTCGGATGACCGTCCGGTCTCCGTGAAGTCCCGACAGACTCATCCTCCCGCTTAAGGATGGCCTGCAGTTGAGCTTCCATGTTTCCCCTTTGGGCCGGACCGGCATAAGTATCGGGAAACGGCGGCAAACCATAACTCGAACACGCGGCGGATCCTTCCTGAGTTTATGCAACCAGCCAGAGAGTCCTTTCAGGCTGGCCGGGAATACCTTGCACAAAAGACGATCATTCCCTGCGCTAAGAACCATCTCCTAGTTGAAGTGCATCATGTGGTCGTACGGGTTAGAGGAGCCATCAAACATGGAAAACTGTGGTATGGTAAAGCCGTGGGGTGGCTCATAACTCAGATATGTCAGCCTCTAACGGATGATAATACGTCCCGTCCTTGGATAGCGATAGGTACGGGCATAAACAGGACGGGTGCCATTCCGAAGGTCGGATATCCGAAGGGAAGTGGTGGTGCCTCGCCTCTGAGCCACGCAGGTATGTGTTTAGGGGCGCGTTCCGTCTGCTGCCTTTCTTTGCTAAATTCTCTCTTTACCCGACGAGGCATGCCCCTAACGGACCGGTTGGAACTTCGCGAGGGCCTCTTTCTCGACTCAGCCTCCACATTATTTCCTTAGAAGCGGATCCGGCGGGAGTCATCAAGATAACTCGCCATCGCCATACACTGCTCTTCTCGACCGATAGGCTCAGCTTTTATTTTGTTTGCTTGCGCCAAGATACCTCACGCATTGCCACCCATTCACCCTGTGTGAGTGCAAGCGTCGTTTCTATTGTAGATTATCGCCACACGACTCTACGCTTGGGCTTATCCGTCTAGCATGTTCCTCTTGCTTCGCCTTCATGTCTTAGCGCCAGCGAAGGAACTGATCTTAGAGGGACGGGTTCGCTGGTTGCTGGTCATGATGATAGAGTCCGACGGTCTGGTGGGTTGATCGGGAACTACTAAAGCTTCAAGGGATAGGCGATCACTTGAAAGCGGATGCAACCAAGCCCTCGCGAATCGACTGATGAGCTTTTTTACTTGGTCGTTCCTACGTATGTTTCAATTGTAGTCTCCGAATTTTCTCGAGTCACTGCACTGTCAAGCATCAACTAACCAAGATGTACCGCAACATAAACAAGAGAGCTAAGAGCCTGGGCCACCTCCGATGCCTAAGTCAGCCCTAGATCTAGAAAGAGAAATCAACTGCATTTCAATCAAGAAGATCTTACCTCTCCTATACACCCCTCTCTCTTTGATGGATGAGGGTCATGAATCGCTTACTGGAGGTAGGCGACCTCTTCCGAAATCTGGGCGTGGGCGGGGTGCTTGTTCACAGATTATGACATGTTCCTTCCCTTTATATAAAGCAAACCGCCTTATCTTCTACATTTGACTCGCCATCGTGAAGGTTAAGAAGGTGCGACTCATAGTGGTTATTTGTTTAAACTAAGGGAGGTCACCGGGCCAGCTTTCTTAAAGATGGTAATACTGGGAAGGATTATGTTTCAGCATTATGTTCCCGCTCGACCGAGGAAGCATGTTTGGGCCCGCCTTGTAAAATGCATTAAGGATTGGTTTGGAGATTAGGCCCTGAAGTTTCGCTGGGCCCGAGGCTAATCAGCTACTGATCTATAGGATGGAGTTTGTTAGGTCTCCGCTAGATGGAGGATTTGGGGTCAAAGCCCACTTGCACTCCACAAATATGATTCGTGAATGGTGCACTTTCGATTTTATTTATAATCTAAAATGGAAATAAATTAGAATAAAAATCATTTATTATCCTAAACTTTAAATTATTTTAAACTTAACTATCATCTCTTTCATATTTTTCTCTAAAAGAATGGAAGATTGAGCATTATCTTAAAAGCAAATCAATATAAAGTTAAAATTATATTCCAAAATCTGCTAATTCGCATGCCTTTTTCTTTTCTTCTTTCTTCCCATTTTTTAAAAAAAAAAAAATGTGTGAGATTTATTTATGTATTTGATTTTTGAAAACGAAATTTTAGTTCGATCTTTAAAAATCTCCCATTTTCGGAAATAAAGAGTTAGTTGTTACCTTAACAAAGTTTGTAGGAAGAGATTGTTACCAGCTATGTGGCCCTTACATTATCACGATTTCTTCATTGGTCGTGGTTCCGCATCATCTCACTAATGCACATCTCCTTACTACTAACTCAAATAAGCAGCTGGAAAGCCCATGACAGGGCAACCAACAACATATGTCTTCTTGAAGGAAAGGAGATTAACGAGATTCTTCTTAATGGTAGCGAGACTTTTGTGACGTTTCCCACAGAGCCAATGAAGATCCAAGCACTCGTGAGCCTCCTGTGTGGGTCCCGGGCTGGGATCTTCACGACTTATTTCTTTTTCGCTCCATTTTTTGCTCTTGGCTTCTTTTATATAAGGTCGAACATCCATGTGCCGGGCAGATGCAATTTTGTTAATCGAATAGCTTTATCACGATGATCACCTCCAACAAAGCGGGCTCATAAAAATTTCCACCCATCGCAACTAGGCAATTTCGATTGATAGGAGTCAATTCGGGCCACGATTTAAGGACCTTTAGAGGCAACTGACTACACTGTACGACTAGCAGCAAGCTGGCTGGTTTTGTCAACCTATAATTAGACTAGAGCTATGATTGTGTCGAGCCTGCCTCCCGTTTCCCATTTATAGGTTGGAGAAGGATTTCCCGTTTACTAGCTGGAGACAGATGTGACCCTTTCAACACCCAAAAAACAAAATTAATTTGGTGAAATCTGCGAGGGATCCTCGAAATCGGGAACCAACCAACAGATTGAGAGATAAAATTCAAGACCACGACAAAGGAGATATATTACTACTAAAAATCAAAGAAAAAGGCACTCACCTTAGATTTACGGCTTAGGGTGTTTTTAACCCCCGAATCGGTTAGTGAATTTTGATTTAGGGTTTTTTTCCTCCACGATTCGATTCCTCCAAATTGATTTAAGGTTGTTTGACACGTGATGACGTGTCTGCTACATCGGACATTAACATAGAGATTAACTCTCATTTGCCTTTTTGAAATTTTGCCTGACCCTGTTGAGCTATGAACATGAACATTATGGACTTCTTGGTACTGAAAAAAAAAAAGATTACTTCAAGGTAAAAATGCAGCTTATCCCTCGGTTGGTCATCTTGGGCTAGCTAGCTGATTAATTGATATTGAGCCATTTGGAAGATGCCTAAGTGAGGTGCCAGTGTATGAAAGAAGCGTTCAAAGTTACCCTTACTGTAATGAACAACCTTCTCTAAAGTTTCAAGCCACTTTGATGTAGAAGACATCCTTATTCCACAAGACATAAATCAAATTTGTGCGCAGACAAAAACTCCAAAAGGAAACGAAGCCCTACACATGACTCAGCCCACTACCGTCTAAAGTCTGAGGGTTGCCCGCCTCACAGACTTTCTGCTCTAGGGAGAACCCACTATGGCAGCTTCCCATCGTTTTGTAGCTAGGTCCTGTAAATTATTTTAGTCAAAAGAAAATGGTAACAATATGCTTAATTGTAAACTGAATTACTAGAACTTTTTTTTCCATTGAAAATATTTCCTTAAGAAGGCACGCATATATTGTGGTCTTCTCCTTTGTTGGTGGGGAAAATACATGGGTTGAGACAGAGAAGTGGTACAACCTTACATGGACTAGTCCAACCATTCTGTCCCCTTACCATTGGGATGTAAATCAGTGAGCAATGAGACAGCATGATCACCGTTCTGAAAAATCATGTCACGGGAGTAGTGGAGATTGGTCACGGCCCAACAGGAACAGACCGCTGAAGCCCAGAATAACCCCACTACCACCGACCCTATTCCCATTTCTAGCTATCTCATTTGCATATTCATCGGTCAGATTTGATGAGTCTCCAGATGCCAGTACCATACAGTGAGTTGATCACATACATCATTTCACATCTCACTCATGATGATTTATACATCTGAATCATATCTCATTTCATCTATCATCGCACACTTATCCACTGCTACTAAAATATCCCGTTTATTACTCTATTATACTGTAAACGCTTAACGTTCATTTGTTACATAATCGTGCATCATTTACCTCCAGTATTCAGTCAACGAACTTTCCACAGATAACCATCGAACCGATTTAATCATCTTATTTAAATTTCAAAGAGCGATACGGCATGCAAACGACAGCAAGAGCGACCTCACTCAGCAGAGATGTGGCGGATCTCGTTTGTCGGTTTGAGTTTATCTTCGGCACCAGTCGCCCCATTAGTTCGCATCCATACTCATCCGAGTTAAAGACTAATATTGAGGCGTCCAGCACAGCTTCGTACGGATTGAAACGTTTGATCGATTCAATGATATCTTCCGCAGGTTAACAATCATCACTGAAAATTCGATTCGAGACGTTATTTTACGTTACAACATGTGTCGTCTTGATGAGCGTCGCCTTGAACAACGCTCACGGCGGTCATCGTCATTTAACGGTTATCAACTTCCACTACGCGTTGATTTAACACTAAACAACTCGAGATCTTCGACGCTTCGAGTATCATACACCCATTGAGCGGAACATATATTGTGCCGCATTATCGAACACTTACAACGTTAACGATGAAACGTTACACACCTTGTTCATTGGCTATCTGATAACTGATTCGACTGAGGTCTGCCGCATCCAGTTTATCATCGTTATTTATTAAATTCACACCTATGTTGGAACACAGATTCATTCAGAGTGTGTTCATAATGATTCATCCCATTTACTTTCTAAATCATAAGATAATATCTCGTCTGAGGAACAGAATAAAGAAACAATTTAAAGATTATAAAGATATGAATAATTCTATACTGAATAAGATATATATCTTTATAGATGTTGATTTATTTGATATGAGAATAGATGAAATAAAGATATCTGAAGATTCATCTTATTATTTGTTATTATGCTACTCACATCATCGATTTAATATAAAGAAATGAATATATATGATTGATTATGATGATCATCCTGCTTATTCACGTTTGTTCACCCTCATTTTTATATTATTCCAGATTCGTCGTCTCCTGTTCGCTTCCATCTACTACATCAGAACAAATGATGATTTATCAAAGAATATATCTGCTTGATATCTAAAGTCTTTTAATAAACATTCTATCAAAGAAGAAAAAAAGAAGAATATTATTGAATAAAGTTTAAGAAGAAATTAATAATGATGATAAATTGTTGCCCAATATACTACTGATTTGTTAGGAAAGATTATGCTTTAATTGTTCATAAATTACTCTATCATCATTCATCATTCAAGAACTCTATATCATCTAACATATAAAGTTTATAATATTTGCTTCCATGTCCTCTTAATATCATGTTATAAGAACTTGAAACGTTTCTTCATCCACACAAACCATGTCTCCATCCCGCTCTGAAAACCAACTGAACATATAACATCTGGGGAAATTCAAGACTTGCTATATTCACTCAAGATCAATTAATCACCAAACTTTGCATGATAACTGCTGACTCGTGCTTGCCTAGATTTTTATTGTGGCAAAGGATTTGAACTTCCTAAAGAATCAAATTTCTCTCTAATTACTCCAAAACCTTTTTCTTTTGATTACAAGTTTATCAATTTATACTTACTCATAGGTCCCACATGACTTACTATAATTGGTTTGTAACAATAATACGATACATATCACAGAAATAGACAGAGAAGTGGGATTGCCTAACAGAGTCTGCGATCACCCATGTATCCTTTGTGATATGTGGGATTAGACTAATTCTATAGCTTTTAAGGTGACTCGATCTATCCGGTTTAAGCTGGCTAGATCGATGTTCGATGTGAAGGATAGTGTTACATAACTCTTTTGCTCATATGTCTAATGTGTATTTAACATGCATATTGGGTTCAATGTCACAAGAATAGACTCGATCTTCGAGGTTATTTAAGTTGCTCATATGCAATGCACATGTGATTAGACTTATCCAATTATGACTCCTTCCCTTTTAGATAAACATGAGAAAATATAAAATAAAATAAAAAATTTGCTTTTAAAGTGGCGCTGGAACACGCTATGTGTTCTCTATTTTTTAAGAAAAAAAATTTATTACCCTTGAAATGCTTTTATAATTCAATAAATAAGACCGATCAGACAAAGCTATAGCGGAGGGAGGGAGGGAGAGTGAGACCATAACCGCAAGGCCAAGCAACGCACTGAGACCGTTCAGAAACCAATCTCACGTCAACCTCACAGACTCAACCCCTTCACTCTCTATAAACCCCATTTTTCTTTAATTACCTCTTTGTACTAAAGACAAAGGCAAAACAATCCTGATCCCTAACACCAAAAAAGAGTAATTGCAGACAAGAAGGGGAGTTTCTTGGTCTGGTAATGCTCACTCTTTTGGGTTTGCTCTAAAACCTCAGCTACTCATTTTTTCTTTTCTTTCTTTCTTCCTTCCTTTCTTGCAGAGCGAAAAGGATGTCACCAACTGCCTCAAACCCACCTAAATATCTTAGTACTGCTCTGTAGTGATCTTATTGTTGGTGTGGATCTGCCTCCATTAACTTCTTGCTTTCTTGATATCTCTTCACTAAGTAATTCAATTCCATTATAACATTACCCATACCTGCAATTATTAGCTTTTATAATTTCTTAAAAGAAGATCAAATTATTGATATCAACCATCTCAACATTTTCTCTTGCTGGTCTTGTTTTGGGGACTTAATTTTGAAATGTTCAAGCAATGTTTATTCTCTTATTCTCCTCAATTATTATCTGTTGTTAAAAGCATACAAAATATAAGGCTTGCTTTGATGGGGCCATGACTATGTTCTGAATTCTATCATCTTATTATAATAGTAAAATTGTGTGTACTGTTTCTAATGACTTAGTTTGAGAGTATGCATGGCTCTCATTTCTAGGTAAAATGATCCTTTCAAATTGATTTTTGCTTTGGTTTTTTACATGGGCGTGATCACGTCACATGCATATAGCTTCTCAAACAAACTAAAATAATTAATTTCATTTTTTTTACTTGTCATAAAAGGAAGAAATAAGATAAAATTTTAAGATAGATATGTCATTTTCGTATTTTTAAAATTTTATTTCTAGATGTATAAATTTTAAATTAATTCTTAATTCAGATTTCATTTTTCTTTTTATGTTATATGACAAATGAAACATAGTAAATTATATTTTTTATGCTTTATCTTTTCTTTCACTTTGAGCTCAAAGATAGAATAGAGTACTCACAGTGCTGGAAAAGCATATATTTATACATTTATAGTAATACTATAAATAAATTACTTAGGCTAAATTCAATTGTTATGATCAAAGAAAGTATCTGAGATGATATTTATAGTATCTGATTAAAGATAATATATATAGACAATTAAAATTTACATAAAATATTATTTAAATAAGTATTAAAAATTTACCTCTATATTTTGAATTTTAAAATCTAATTATTAGATGCTAGCATCTTATAACAATACTGAAGCATTTTCGATTTTCCTAAATCTAGAGTTTATAATTTTTTGAACATCTCCACACATTTTCAAAATCATAAATGATTGAACCTTTGGATGTTCGAAATTATTATCATAAGATATTCAAAAGAGCGATGTACCTAGTTTGGGCCCAACTCTACGTGAGAATAAATGACCACTTGCAGCCAAACAAAGAGAAATAAAATTTGAATAGTTCTAGGTTTTGTAAAAACTTATTGTATTCACAAGTAGCTAGCTAGTTATTTTGAAATTATTAATAAAATTTAACTTGTCATTTATTTCTGAGGAACAAAAATTACTTATGAAAATATTGAACGGATTAATCCTAAACCATTTAAAATACATGTCAGGTAAATTTCATTTAAGTGCACCAAAATTCTCATAACAATTCTATTGGAATATTAGGATATGATTTAAGAAATTTCTTTTTCTTCTATGTTCATTTTGGGCGTAAGAATGAGAAATATCAACTCCTATTATTACTAGTAATTATTGGAGTGGGAGAAAGATTTTAAATTAATCTACATTTATATATATATATATATATATATATATTTCAAATTTTTTGAAGAAAAGTTTCAACAAGGATTTCAAAACCTTACCCATATTGTATATCACTTATTAACATTATGTTATAATTCATTTTAAGTGATAAAAACCCCTTGAACTAAATACTCAATTATTAACTCCCTCTCAAGCGATTTTCTGGGTCCTCTACTATTAATTTATATAATCAAGGAATTAATGATTTTTTTTTCATCCCACTAAAATCACTTCACAACAAAAAAAAAAATTTTGCTTTAGGATTTGTATGAGTTTTTTTTTTCCAAACTTTGCAAATCTTTTTAATAAAATGAAAATATTTTATTTGATTGTTTGGCCTTTAGTAATCATGAGTTTGGTGCCAAAAACATTTACAAAATTAAAAGCTTCTCTTCATAACTCGTCTTAGCTATTGAACCATTCTAATTACCGTTCAGTGATAACTATATTAGTACAGTCAAAAGAAAAAAGATAACTATATTAGTTTAATATAAATTTTATAGTTATTATTATTATTTGAGAATTAAGAATGTAAGAGAAGAATGAAAGAGTGTAATGGAGGACTGTTTGACTTGTCATATCATATATAACGAGAATATTGCGAGAAACCGGGTGTGGAGATGGGAAGCCGACCGTTAGAGCGAACTTTTCTTAGTTTAAAGGATTTCAACTTTTCCAAATATTAGTTGAATTGCAGACAGTCTCTCTCCTCTCCACTGCCTCAACTCAATAGAAAAACTACAATTCTACATTACTGATCAGTTTTGTTAAATGACCCAATTACCCTTCCCCAGCGAGTGCAGTCAAAATGACTGATGCGGGAATTCAACTTTACAGATTTGGTTCGTACGGTCTTTATACAATTTCAAATCCTTCTTTCCTTTTTCTTTGTTATTATTATTTTTTTTAATTTTCTTTTCGGGGATTTTTGTTTTTATTTTTTCTGAAAAACTGGATCCAAGAGGAGAGAAGAAGATCCAAGGGGGAAGAGAAGACCGTTCCTCGTCATATGTGCCCTTTCCCTCGTCTTCTCTCTCTCTCTCTTTCTGATTTATTTTTTATTTTTTATTTTTTATTTTGTTCTCTCTCGAAAAAATTCGAAAAACGTTTCACTAATTATACAGCTTGCAGACCTCACAGACAAGGACGTGCTTTGGTTTACTCTTATCAGAAACAAGAGGAGTGAAAGAGAGCAGAGAAGAGAAGAGAAGGAGAAGTGATCAGCTCTGCTTGTAGCGATAATGGTGGCCGGCAAGGTTAAGGTTGCAATGGGGTTGCAGAGGTCCCCCGCCAATAATGCCAAGATGGAGACGCCGCCCAAGCCTCCGACGCCTTCCGCCAGCTCCGCCAAGGGACCTCAGAAGCCCGTCTTTTCTCGCTCTTTTGGGGTCTACTTCCCTCGTTCCTCCGCTCAGGTCCAGCCCCGACCGCCGGACGTGACAGAGTTACTCCGTTTGGTGGAGGAGCTGAGGGAGAGGGAGTCTCGCTTGAAGACCGAGCTTTTAGAGCAGAAGTTGCTCAGGGAGTCTGTCGCCATACTTCCGGTTTTGGAGAATGAGATCACCACCAAGGAAGGTGAGATTGAACGGTGTGTGAAGAAAATCGACGGTTTGGAGAGTGAGAATGAGAGGTTGAAAAGAGAGGTGGAGGAGTTAAAGGTGAGGATGGAGGAGGAGAGGCGAGAAAGCGAAGGGAAAGTGAAGGCATTGGAGGCGGAAATGGCGGAGCTGAAGAAAGCAGCGTCGGAACGGAGCACAGTGGAGGCGAAGGCGGCATTGTGGAGCGAAACAGGGGAGAGCGATGAGCTTTCATCTTCTCAGAGGTTTCAGGGGCTGATTGATGCGTCCGGGAAATCGAATCTGATCAAGAACTTGAGGAAAGGAGTCAAGTCGCCGGAAGTTCACGATAATCAGAAGCTTGAAGTTTCAGATTTGAGGAGAGATGAAAGCGAACCAGAAAGACCGAGACATTCTAGGTGCAACTCGGAAGATATCGCCGAAACCTGCGAGTCTGTGAGATCTCGAGCTCCTAGAGTTCCAAAACCTCCCCCAAAACCGTCATGTTCATCGTCGTCGTCAACGTCACCAACTTCATCATCCAACACAACGCCAGAAAACAAAGCTACACCAGAAGCTCCTACTCCACCGCCACCGCCACCGCCACCACCATCAACAACACTAACAGCAAAATCAGTGCCTGCGCCGCCACCACCACCAACAAAAGCAGCCCCACCGCCGCCTCCACCACCTCCAAGAGGAGTAAAACCAATGCCAGCAAAGGTGAGAAGAGTGCCGGAAGTGGTAGAGTTCTACCACTCCCTAATGCGAAGAGACTCCCGGCGTGAATCGGGAGCCGGAGTTCAGGATGTTCCGGCGAATGCCAACGCCCGCGACATGATCGGAGAAATCGAGAACCGGTCCACTCACTTGTTGGCAGTAAGTTCCAGTTGCCGGCCTACTTTTACTATTATTCACCAAACTGCCCTTGGCTTTTTGTCAGTACCCAAAGTGACAAGTTCTTTGTCTTTACCGGTGCCCTTTCTTTTCCGTGTTAGGGTTTATGTGTCTTGTATGATTAGACACTGTTTAGATTCAAAATAGGGTCGCCATAAAGTTGGAATATATTTTCAAATTAAAGGAGGCAATTCTGTCATTTGAAGACTTTTCTTTTGTTTTTGAAGAATCATTTCAAGACATTTTTCTAAACAAAGTAGTTCAAGAATGTATGAATTAGGACACGATCGTCATTACTAGAAGATAGGGGGTAGTCTTGCGTAATCTGGATACATTTAGTGCTTGATTTTCCACAGATCAAAACAGATGAAATATTGTGTGGGTGATTTCATAAGGAGTTCTGATCAAAGAAGTCGAAAATGCCGCCTTCACTAACATTGGAGGATGTTGTGCCTTTAAAGTGGCTGGACGATGAACTCTTTTGGTATATTTTTATATGTATTCAATCTATCACGACCGAGTTAATGTTATCCTTTCCCTCTCAAATTCTAATGGGGAAATATTGATTTTGTTTGTTGTGTTTAGGTTGATGAAAGGGCGGTGTTGAAACACTTCAATTGGCCGGAGCAAAAAGCAGACGCATTGCGTGAGGCAGCATTTGGGTATTGCGATCTGAAGAAGCTTGAATCCGAGGCTTCATCTTTTAGACATGTTGCCCGCCAGCCTTGTGCTCCGGCTCTCAAGAAAATGCAGTCTTTGCTTGAAAAGTATAACACCGATTCATTCTCTCACTCAAGGAAAAACCGTGTCCTGTGTCTGATCTTGTTTGCTTTCTTCTTTTTACTTTTGGTTTTTTTATGCCTTGGCTGATTTTACTCTTTGATGGGACCGAACAGGCTTGAGCATGGAGTGTACAACCTATCCCGAATGAGAGAATCCTCTACAAAGCGGTACAAATTGTTTCAGATTCCAATAGATTGGATGCATGAAACCGGATTGTTAGTCAGTACAATCAATAACGAACAACCACACCCACCCCCCAGTCATGCCCTTTTCAACATTTTCAGGCCTTGATTATGTGGATATCAATTTTATGCACTAGAAATAATGCCCTTTAAGTGGGATTTGTTAGTGAAATCCTAAATACAATTTTTTTGTGAGGGAAATTGTTTTTGACACAGTCCACTATGCAACATACTATCCGTTGTGCAAAATGACAAAATGATAGAAAGGTCTGGCCTTATTTTCTCTGTGCACGTCTGCACGCGCCCATGTGAGCTCTCAGATTTCTAGATTTATTTGCTTGTCTACTTTGGGCAGATGAGTAAGGCATAGAATCAGATTCTTGATTTTGACAAATTATACATTCTCATGTTATTCAAATTGCAATGGGATGACTGTAAAATTTTAAAATGCAAGGAGTGAAATTTGTAGGAAATAAACTAATAATAGGACAGAACCTATGGTCGGAAAGCCTAGACCATATCGTTGTTTTCTTGCTCAACACTGAAAAAGGGGTTTGTTTCAGTGACCTTTAGATCTTCAAGAAAATCTTTTGTATTTTCCTTTTGTTTCTATTCGAGACAGATGAAAACTTGGTTGGTAATGGGCGTTCATACTTGCAGATCAAGCTGGCTTCTGTAAAATTAGCTATGAAGTACATGAAGAGAGTATCTGCAGAGCTGGAAACAGTGGGAGGTGGCCTGGAAGAAGAAGAGCTGATAGTTCAAGGAGTAAGGTTCGCATTCAGGGTACATCAGGTAAATTACTTTCTCACCATACTTGAGAAAATTAACAGTGAATTCACAATCTAAGTTTTATTCAGTAACCAAGGATGGTTTTGTGTTGTGCATATGTTGTGTGGTATGGGCAGTTTGCGGGAGGTTTTGATGTTGAGACAATGAGAGCATTTCAAGAGCTAAGAGATAAAGCTAGATCGTGCCATATACAATGTCAAAACCAGCAACCTCAGAAGTTTGTATGCAGGTCCTCCACGCCTTGCTAATCTGTAGCAAACTCAGCTCCAGATATGATGCCCCATGAGTTTTTGCTTCTTTTTTTTTTTTTTGTAAAGATAAAACTTTGTGTCTGTGAATACAATGGCAGGCAGCCATCCATTTTGCAATTCAGATTTATTCATCCATCCCCCATCCTCGTTTTCTCTAAAGTAGACTGTACACTTGCTACCTTAAATTCCTTGTTTAATAATAATTTATTGCAAATGAAACACTGATCCCCCATCCTCATTTTCCTAAACTATACTGTACACTAGCTACCTTAAATTCCTTGTTTTAATAATTTATTGCAAAATGAAACAATGATGATGATGCTCATAACTACTGAAATGTATTTTCCTCTGGGACCTAATTACCAATATCTTTACACCAGAGTTTCAATATCCTCCTGGGTGTTATGGTGCTTTTTCCATCCCACTGGGACTTAATTTCCTCGTTGGTTAAATTGATCGTCATGACAAGGAGGTTTTATTATTTTGGACCCTACAACTGGGTACATTTGCCCTTATAACCAATAAACAAAAAATCGGATTTTTCAGCCTTATCGGGCGGTAAATCGAGCCACAAATCCATTTCGACAAAAATCTAAGAAAAATCTTAAAATCGATTTTTCGCCAAAAATCCGATATTTCTGCATTTTTCCAGGCCATCCAAAATGCCTGAGTTTGCACCTTCCAACCACCGCTCATTGACAGACTTATTTTATATAATACAAACTTTTTTTTATATTCTCTTATTATTTATTTATTCATAACTTTATAATATTTATTTAATCTCCTCATTATCTATATAATATTTATAATAATAATAAAACAAATAAATAATATATATTTAACATAATAATATTTAATAATATATTAAATATAAATATATTTAATTTAATAATTACTAATCCATTTGATTTTAATCTTAATTAAAATATGAATTCTCATAATCTATATAATTAAAATACGAAAAAAATTTAATAATCGATATTTTCAAAATATCCACCGATATTTTCGATATTTCCATAAAATCTAATTACCGATATATTCGTATTTACCGATATTTTGATCCTTGCTTATAACAAACAATTTAAGTTACATTTTTAAGAGCCAATTACAGCAAGCTTCATAGTGGCCCAATTTTTGCACCTCCTTAAATTGTTAACTACCAAGCCCAACCTAACCTTGTAGCATTTACAAATTGTCAATGCTCCTTAGGAGAGGATTTTTGCACCTCATTACAAACATAGCTTGCATTTTTTTTTATAACCATGACTCGGAGAGGATTTAAATTAATGACCATTAGATACAAACATATAACATGCATATTATTTTTGCACATTTTTAAAATCACAAACGACAAATAACCTGCATTGAAAAAGTACTTCACAGATATTTTTCACCCTAAGCCCCACCATAACAAACTGCAGCACCTTAACCAAGATCCTCAAACAGTCCCGTGATCCTACAGACCTAAATGTGTTTCAAAGCCTTGTTTAATATGTATTTACATGTTAATTTGTTAATACAATTATTTATCTGTTTAACTTTAATTCTCTTAAATTTATGTGTTGCATGCAATAAAGGTAGATTATATATGTTACACAATAAAATATCAAATATTTTTAATATAACTTAATCATAATTTAGCACAAATATCGATATATTACATCTAAACATATGGGCGTATTAACTATGTGAAAATCACAATTTATGTTTTGGATTGAGATTGAGTAAGTAAAACGCCATGCTTATATTTTAGTGAATTTGGTAGGTCTGAGGGTTAGACCATTTGATCTAAGGAGATTTAACCCAAATATATATAGATAAATTCTAAAAAAATTGCAAAACTAATCTCTTTTTTTGAAGTCCAAAAAGTACACAAAGACATACTCTCCCCATAAAAATACCCTTTTGAGAATTTAGTTATAATTTGGGATGAGACAAAAGGATCACAAGATAGAATATGTTAGGGAGATTTAGAAATTACTTTTAGAGATTTAGTTACTATGAGTATATTGGGATCTAAGTATTTTGTTGAATGTGATATTTTTAAAGGTACCCTTTACAAGAAGGTTATTTTACAAATACTTTTGATTTGTTCATTTTAAACCTATTTCAATTTTTAGTGAATTGAGCTGCTAAGCACTACTTGGTTTAGTTTCACTACTTTACAAGCTTAAATGGCAGAGCTATTTTACGCAATGAAAAAAAAAAAAATTAAATGAAAGGGAAAAACGGAAATGACATCAAACTGCTTATTCCTAAATATTCCGTTTCTCCATTCTACTGACCAAATTGTGGGCAATCGTTTGTATCGAAATCCAGTGCTTCTTTTTCAGAATCGTTCTTCTTTTCAATCTCGTCGAATTTCGTTTCCAATCAGAGCTGTAACCGCCATGGAATCCGAGCAAAGTGGAGGCACTGCCTATGTCGAAAGTGGCTCCACCCAATCGATGAACCTGTTGTTTGTGGAAATGGGTGTCGGCTACGATCAACATGGGTATGTTTCTCTTTACTCAGAATTGTTTTTGTATCGAACCCTCGAAATGATGAATTACTTGCATGCAGCCAAGATGTCACTGCTGCAGCTATGCGGGCTTGTAGGGATGCTATCTCCTCCAATTCTATTCCTGCTTTTCGGAGAGGTATTTGTTTGTTTGGTTTCAGTTTTCTTGTTCGTTTAGGTATTTATTTAGAGGAAAGTGCTTATCATTGGCAAATCTTTGTTATCGAACATTTATTCATGGGATCACACTGAACAATCTGAAACTGAGTGAGCTATTGTATGCTTATAGGAACGCTGAATTAGTATTTAGGTTTTCTGAATGGATATGTTTCGACTACAAGTTTCTAGGCCAACTCCTTTTCTGGGTAGCATTGTGCTAAATAAATGAAGAAGCAATGTGATTTATTCAGTCTGGCCAGTTGGAGTATCCTGTTGGTAGCCCTTATTTTAACTGAAGAAGTTTCCTAGCTGCTTTCGAGTTTTGGTTCAGAATTTTAAGCAAATTGTTTTTAGCCAAACAGAATATAAGTTTTGGGCATATTTATGCATTTTTGTTCAAACTAACCTTTTTTTCTTAAAAGGAAAAGAAAAGGAATAGTTTGAAATTTCTTTTTGAAAATGTCACTTTTGCAGAAATTAGAAGCAGTTTCAAAATGTGGTTTCAGATAAATTTAAAACATAAAAATAAAAGATGAAGCATGAGAGGGAAAAGTAGTCATTTTGGAACAAGTGTTATAAAAGTAGGCCTCACTCGCTATTTTTGAACCCAAACTTTGTGGTTCAAAAATGATGCTTTTGGGATGGCTTTTGAAACATCTGTTCAAAATTGCCCTTGACCCTACTCATCTTTATTGTTATTACTATTTTTTTTAAAACAAATTGTTTGAGATCATGTTTTGAAATTGGGTTTAGCTACTACTTGAGACTGCATTTTAAAAATTGCAGTTTTAGTACTCATTCTGAAATTGCATTCCTTTGAAATTGCACTTTGCATTTTCTAGATGTATTTACTAACTATTTTAAAGAAAAAATAAATAAAAGAATGCTAGTTTGAGTAATAGTTCAGAATATGCTAAAACTCTATGTTTTGTCTGGCTACTGTCAATTCGTCCTCCCAGTTTTGTTAGTTAAACAGATTGAAATACTAACATAATTAAATATAAGGAACAAAGTTGTACCTAAGTTAAATCTAATAGAGCTAAATATAATAGACATATGATAAATATTTTATGGATACTATTATTTTGAGCAGGTTATTTTTTCATTAAATGAGTTTGGTGTAGGATTTATACTTGTGTTATATTTGATTGCAATGAAATTTAGATTAGAGTCTCGGCCTCTCCAACATTCCCTGGATATTGAGAGGGTCAAGTCTGTCTTCCCATAGTGAGTATATATTCCTTTGCATGCAAGAATTTTGTTTCTGCTTCTTCTATGTTATGCGTTAAGGGGTTGCAAATAAGTATAATTTGACTATTTGTACTTGTCTTGGGTTGTGGCAATTTGTAGTTTAGGGATATTAAAAGTTAAGGTCTGAGGTTGTTAGTTTTATACAAAGAATAACTATTTTGCATTTATGTTATCAGAATTTTTAGATACACATATCTGCAAGCTCAAGTAGTGAAGGAATTTGAGAGGTTCTACAGAGGTTCTAGATTCAAACTAGAGACAAAGCATTTACTAGAAAGGAAATGCTATATATTGTGCAGAGAGGTGATTGCAGCTAACATATGCAAAATGAGGATGCTAGCTTGTTGTCGTTGCACTTGTACCAGGTGACCTAAGTTCTTAACTCCATCCTGAGTTTGAAACCCATGTTTTGTTTGTCTGTTGAAAAGAAATTTCATTATGTGCGAAGTGCTTTTTGAAATGTGGAGAGAAGGACAAGAACATTGATCTTAAAGCTCAAGCTAAATGGTGCATACTTTTCAGTCTACACATAAGTACTGACCAGCCACTAAATTAGATATATATTTATATATATATATACAAGGGGAGCAGTTTCATGGGGCATATGTTTACTGAATGCAAGAGTGGTACTGTCTAGAGAAAATATGTTTCAAGATTTAAGATCATTCTGTTGACTTTTGGATTGTCTTGAACCCCCTGTGATCATCCTCTCAGTGTCTGGTTAAAAGGCAGAAGCAAATCAGTTAAGGCTTCTTCAACAGTGCTTCTGTTGTTTAGTGATTCAATACTTCCTCCCCCGCCCCCACCGAGTAAAGCCACCGCTTTTGGGAACAATATGTGGATATATGCATTTAGTTGTAGACATGTTAATTTCCTAAGGGATTTGCTTGGTTGAGATTATAGATCTCAATATTCTCTTGGCCTTGTTAAGACCTGCACCCTGTTATCCTACCTATGCTAGTCTAGAAATCTTTCATCACTTGTTCTTGCATCTTCAAGTACTAAGAAAACAATTTAACAAATTATAGGATTTATCTGTTGTGTCATATCACACAAATTAGAAGGGTTTATTTCACCATCCTTTTTAGATTCAGAATATGGAATTCTCATGAGCACTACTTACTGAGAATTGTGTGATTGATTGCAGTGGAAAGATTATAAACTTTGAAGTTGTAGATGGTGGACTTATATGCTCAAGTGGTGTACATGTGGAAGAAATGGGAGATAAGAATGATGACTGTTACATAGTTAATGCTGCAGTTTATGCTGGTTATTAGCTTGGTTCCTCTCCTCCTCTCAGTTCCTGTGAGGCTTGATTCTACCCATTTTGATATGATGCACAAGAGCACTATTTATTTTTTCAAATTTGAATAGTTAGGCAACTTAGCATATAATTACTTTGTCATAGTCCCAATGTACCATTTTCTTTCCCTTTACCTTCATTGTCATTTTGACCTTTAATAATCATCCTGGTATATCATAGTTAGAAGTGACTGTCAATCTCCTTTATTAATTGGTTCTGCTAATAAGAGGTGCCAATTGAGACATGCATGGCTAACCATGAGGTTTCCCATCACAATATTCTTCTGCATTCTTTCTTGATCTTTGAATTATTTATTACGCCTCTCTTTCACCAAACACCCATTCTAGTCCATCACACAATGACATTTATTGCCAAGGTTGCTTTGTAATTCCTCTGTTATGTTTCAATTGTTCATCCTGCATTTTCAAGTTTCACAAGTGGCAAAGACTTGGTTGAATATGGATTTCTTTTTTTCTCTTTTTTTTTCTTTAATTTTTTCCCAGACTGGCATCAGAGCTAGCTAAACTGGTAACAGAGATGAGTTAGTGGAGCATTGGAGCCATGAGAAGAAACAAGAGGATCTATTTGTACTTCTGCATTCATCTTTTGTTTCCTTAGTGCCAAATGCAGATCTATTTCCACTTTTGGTGTTGAATGTTGTTTCCAAATTATGGATGGATTTTTTGTGTTATTTTCTCATAAAAAATGGTCCCCATTCCCATCATTGATTTGAAGTTGGACATGATGGAAATTCCACCTTAACAGTAATGTTTAATAGAAAATGTAAGATGAGGCTATCATGTGTTCTGTACATCTGAATAAGTTTCAGTTTATTATTAGTTTTTATTACTCTTGGTGATGAATGAGTGCTTAATTATGCAAACATTTTTTATCTTGATTTTCTTTTCTTTTTTTTTTTTGAAAGAATCTTGATTTTCTTTTTAATCTTAATAAACATGTGTCTAATATTTATGCTTCCTTTAGGGAATATACTCATACTCTGGTTTCTGATTCACGATTCCAATTTAATGGAGACTATTCCATCATTAGTAAAATATATGGTTTGTTGATACTCTGAGATTCCAAGTGTGGCTCTAACAGGTGGCCCAGCCAAATGAGAAAACAGAAGGATTTATTTCACTCGTAACATTCAAAGAAGTGTATGATCAAATTAAACCTGGGAGCATATAGAAGTTGCCTGTATTTCACATCTTCTCAATTGGTTTGAAACTTATGATATGTGGTGGGCTCTATTCTTTTTTAGTTATCCTTTTGAAATACCAAATAGCTAAAAAGTAATGATAACGCTTCTTTAAAAGCGATTTTGATTCTAACATAGTAACATGCCTTCCAAATTATGCTAGTGGAACTAAATCCATTCTGACTGCGAGCTCTAGACATGACTCAATCCCTGGATCTCCATCTCCTCCTGAAAGAAGGATTTGTAGTCTACTATAAATCTGTGATGGTTTTGACTTTTATAGGTAAAGCAATAGTGGCTACTGTCTGTCTTATGAACCCACCCCCTTTGTCTATCTTGCACATCAAACTGCAGCTAAAACTTGTGTGAGTGAAGTTGAAAGGCACCGATTTAAGAGGTAAATTCTTATGAATTGATCTTCTGGAATTATCGGCATACCTAGAAAGTAAGGTAAGGTGAATTCATTGTCAGTGCCAGTATGGCACTTTGGTGATGTTTATTTTTTTGTCTTGAATCTGAATAGATCTTAATTCAACCCAAGTGTTATTAGAGTTTAATGCTTTAGCCTTGATGACATGTTTGTTTTATTTAGGACCATTATGCTATTAAATCAAGACAAGTTGCCATTAAATCAATTTATGCTACAAGTTGCTTTTTTACCTGAATATGCTGTGTTTACATGTATTTGAACTGTCGCAAAGAAGTCCTACGACCATCCAAACTGGGGCATCTGTATTTATGTCACCTGCTGACGCTTATTATTATTGCACTTGGAAATTTTAATAAGTTACAGTTGATTCCTATTTCCCCTTTATCGTGTGCATATTTACGTGAACAAAGTTACAAGAGTTGGGAAGTACCCCAACCCCTTCATGTTCCCATGACAAGAGCTGCATACAGGAGCTGATTCCAAGTATCAGGCAATCCAGGAAGGCACCAGTGACTGCAGTCCATGCCCTTAGGATCTTCCCCATAAGCGGAGGGATGACCATCTTTTCTCAACTGTGACAGTGTCGTGATATCGAGCAGATACGCCGGTTTTCTCATCTTACTCAACACTTGGTTTAGGATAGCAGCTGCTTCCGGAGTACCCGCCGGGTATGTTGACCCATTTAGTGGTTCTAGCTCTCCATAACAGTTCTTTGATTGTGAATTCCATTCCTTGCCCCTGGTTTCATACCCCATAACACTCAAGCATTGTTAGCTAGCTCTAATTTGTTTCTTTTATTGTGCTATCATTGACAGTTGCAGAACAGAAATAATTCAGTGTCTACACAGCGGTTGGTAATTGCTGGAAAGATCCTGATGTAGGAGGAAGCTTACTGTGAATGGTGAGATAACTCTGGAAAACTTGGTTTTGTAGGATCAACATTAAGGTCTACCCAAGAGGCCCATGTTTAACGCTTTGAGAATGCGGTCAGACGGTCCATATCTTTATACAACTTGCCCTTCCTCATATAATCCCACCTGCATTCCATCAAAACACGAGTTCCCTTAAGGACTAGTGGAGGTTTACCCCAAAAAAATAGATGGAAATCTCACCCTTGAGAACTGCCTTTGTGGAGCCACCAGTGCCACGTGTTGAAGATCAGCATGTCCATCTGCTTCCACGTGTCCCCAGCTTGGATGGAGTCCAGTTTCAGTACACGCCCAACCGATTCCCTCACTATGTCTACTAGGTAGGGAGTACGATACAGACTCACGGATACTGCATACTCCTACACAAACCAAAACGTATTTGATATTCCCCAACCCATTAGTCTCTGTTTGGAAGCATGTGAAATCAAGTAAAACAATAAAATACCAAGAAACTTTCCTGTCCATTTCATATAGTCCGTGATCATACTTTGCGTTTTCCTGTTGTCGGTGGTCACGGGTGAAGGAAGACTTTGGGACTGTATATATTCAGAAGATTTTGTTGAAATGTTACTCTTGTTCACCATTAGTAAGATTTCTAAAAACTAATGCTGTAGTCAAATATATGTGACATGAATCAATCATATTTGAGGAGAGGTGCAATCTTATAATAATAAAGATTTCACGTGAAGAATCGTTTCAATAATGTGTTTGCTGCAACTTGACCCATTACAAACCAGGCATCGATTCAGCAAATTGTTTCAGAGACAGACATAATGCATGTAAATTAAAATTAAAGCCAGAGAAGGCCAAAACATGCATGTTAGAGAAAGTAGGGAGTTGGGGTTAGGTGTTGACTTCCCATGACACAGTCATGGCCTTAACATGTCCGTGGCATCTCTGATAGGCGCATATGCCAAATCTAGATCGATGTACCCATTTAAAAAAGAACATGGAATACCATAAACAACATTTGGAAAAAATAAGTTTCGATCAAACATGTTTGCAGCTAAAAAGTAAAAACCTCAGATTTTTTTTTTTTGAATTACAAAAAGCTCTGTTTAGTCCGGCAGGGAAGTTCTCCCAAGGATGGAAGAGTATTAAAAGGGGAAAGGAATGTCTGGGTATGAGGGTATGCCATAAATTTTTTGAACTTCCTTCCCAATGATGCGTACAGGACATGGGCTCCGCTTTTTCCAGACACGGTATCATATCAAAAAATAAAAGCAAAAGGAAATGGACGTCATTATCATTTATTTATTTATATGCCATCTTTAGCTGCTTTCGGAGAAAATAAAAAATTTCCCTTCCATTGGCCAAAAGCAACCTTCAACCTCCCTATCATCAAGTAATTTATCTATTAAAAAAAGTTAAAAATTTTATAGAGGGGGGTACTACTTATTTGAAACACTTTCTTTTTTCAATAAATTTTTTTTCTTGTTTTGGAAAGCAGACAGAAAACATAACCGCAGAAGTAGAGAAAATATTGGAAACAGAAAAAAGAAGGGTTGGAGAAAGAGTTGCCTGACCAAAAGCGTTAGTAATTAATTAAAAGGAAATGGGAAGAGCCAGAGAAGCAGATGCAGTCATGCAATGCGAGAGAAACCAAAAAAATTGATCTTCTCTTCCTACATAAAAATAGAAGGATAAAAACTCTGTAACTTACATCAAATGTGACAGTGTTGAGTCCATCTTTCCTGATAAGGCTGCTCTGGCTGTTCGGAACCGACTGGTGAATCATACAGACAAGCGATTCCCACTGGTTCAGACTCAGTGAGTCGCCCACAAACATTATTTTTTTCCCCCTCCATCTCTCAAGAAATCCAAACCCATCAAACCTAAGCAAAAAGAAAAGAAAAAAAGAAGATCCATTTGTCCGTTATAGAAGTGTGTATGTGTGGTGTGGGGGGAGAGGAATGAGAGTGAGGTAGAAACAGACAGTACCTGGGAAAGTCACAGGCGTCCGGCAGCCAGCGGTATTTAAGGTACTGTTTATCGGGTCGACCGTACTTTTGGCAATCAAACTCAGATCTATGAAGGGACAGTTAAAGGATCATAGAATGGGTAGGAAGAATCAAACACCCATTTCCCTTGAAACAAGCTACAGGTGCTGCTGTTCACTTGCTTTCTACTCCTCAACCCTTCGCGTTATACAACACCTTGTGTCTGCCCGCTTCTTGCAGCAGCAGCAGCAGAATCAGAAACAGGAAGCATTAAAGACGAGATGGCGCCTCACAGTCACACTTCACACCCATCTCACCCTCTTCTGCAGAAAAAGTCGCTTCCCGTTTTTGGAGCTTATATAGGGAGAGAGAGAGAGAATGGGGCTGGGGTTTCACATGGTTTGGCGCACTAACTTTCATTTCAGTCTCTGACGTGAGTCGGGAAATCTTGGATGGATGCGAAGTGGGGCGCTACGACGTCGTTTCTAATGCTGTCCCAAAATATATATTTTTTTAAAAAAATTCCTTTTCAAAATAATAACATCATAAGATTCAAACGACATAAACCATGTTTTATGTAAAAAATAGTTAAAATTATATTTATTCACTAAGATTATATTTTTAGAGTCAAAATTATGAATAGTGAATACAATTTTAAATGATTAAAATTATAATCATCAATTATGATTTTAACGTTAAGTTTGCTAATGATCCCAAGTCGCATGTTAAAACATTAATTTAGATAATTATTTGAAATATTTAGGTTTTTATTCTTACAAAACAAAAGATTTATTTTGGACATTGCCATCGGTTCTGATCACACCACGGGATGACATAATTGACACTATCTGACTTTCCTGTACGGAGGTTTTAATATCATTCACATCACATTGCTTAGTATAAAATTAATATCCAATGTAAGCGCCACCCAACGACTTAATCATTTCCGGGACCATCTGTTCAAATAAATATTATCTTGGGGCCTTAGGGTATGGAGTAAGCAAACAAGTTCGATGGTTATCTTTTAGTTCAGTTACTTTAATACTACACAATCGATTTATTTATTTATTTGTAAGATCCGAAATTTTGAAGACTGAAACTGGATTCAGAAAGAAATAAAATGTCTTACTTGTTTTGACTTTATCTTGGTTTTTGGATAACAGTAGTTGGTGAATTTTGAGTCAATCAATCAAAGTGTTCAGCTGGATCATGGATGGATAGATGGAGATACTCCTGATTCTTTTAATTATTTAATCTACCATATAAGGTGTATTAGGTAATGCTCTTGGAGTTGGGCCAATGGCATTCCATCAGCCCATAGGCCTGATGGGCCTACCTGTATTTGGTTGGAAACTGTTAAAGAAAAATAAAATAAACAAATCAAAGGAATGCATGGGCATGTTTTCCATACTTTAAACTGATTATTTTACAAAAAATCTTGGCTTGTAATTGTGTAACGGAAGGTGAAGACAAATTGATTTTAGATTAATTTATTTTGTATGAAGTGGGACTGAAAGGAAAAATGGTGGTGGTGATGACATATTGATGCAATAGTGATGTGGTTGGTGCCCACACCATCATCCCCCATATTCGAAAAAGAAGAGGAAAAAACCATACACTTGAAATGGGTGGAAAGTGCTAGTGCAAGGTGGTTGGAAGCACAGAATTTATGTATTTATCTTTTTCTTTTTCCGGGAAAGTTGAAAATGAGAAAAATGCCATGATTGTGTGAATTGCAATCCAAGGCTAGAAAACAGCTCATCTTTTATAGATTGAGTTTGATAAGGAGGCTCGTGGACCTCCACCTGGATTAAATTTGTGTTCATAATTCCAACCCGAGACTCTCCCAATCATACCAATCCCCGAGGACCCCGACAAATTAGAACGCTTAGCTGTTATCAGGAATTTGGCAACATTTTTTTTTTTTTTTTTTTAAACTTCTCTACGTCTCCATTTCCATCGATTTTTAGTATAAGAATTTTGACTACTTCATGATCCCATGTCTCTACGTTCAATTCGTGGAAACCAAAGGAAATTGCGAAAAAAATAAAATAAAAGAAAGAAAGAGAAAAATCTAATCATGTGTGCTGTCTTGGAAAGGGAAATTGCTTCATTGTTCCTCAACGAAATCGTGGTAATATCTCACAAGTAATGGTAGAATTTAGAAATAAGTCGGCAACAAAACATAAGATCCATTTTAAATCCTGAAAAGTATTAAATAAAAAAAAATTAAAGAAATAATTTTTTTTACTATAAAAATATAAGTTAAAAATCAAATATAATTCAAATTCCTCAATATTTTAGATATTTTAAAGTTTTTTATCCTTATATAATAAAGATAAATAAATAAAATAAGTTTAAACGTATTTTTTTATTTTTTTCCCGATTTCTTTTCCTTGCACTTTTCCTTTATATTTTCTTTTCTTATTACTTTTCAGCCTTAAAATAAAAGCTCTTACATCATTTGGAACTCAGAGTGCAACAGATGTTAAAAATAAAAGAGTGCTGTTTAAATAAATTTTAGAGAATGCTTAAACATACAAATTACTATATATACTTATTTAAATTCATTCTTGTTTTTCTTTATTACGATTAAAAATATTTATATTTATATAAAACTCAAATCCAACAAATTTAAGTTTTTTCTATAAATGATACTTAAATACTAGATAACTGATTCACATTATCTCTTCAATTTATTCCTTATTTATTTTTATAAATTCATGAAAGATTTTATTTAGTTTGTTTAACTCTCTCTATATACAATATAGAGCCTAAGAACATATGTAAATGTAAAACAAAACATGAAAAAATCATTTTTTTTTAGTATTTTTTCTTTTCTATTCCAAATGGAGCCTAAGGTTGTATTTGGTTCATAAAAAATACTAAAGAAATAAAAAATGCTAAGAAAACATTTATCATGTTTTGATGTTCACAAAATGTCAAAAATTTTAGATACAAATATTTAGAAACTTAAGTATTTTAAAATTATTTAATCTTTATTATGACAAATAAAAATGAATAAAAAGAGTTTGAATTATTAAATAAAAATAAATACATTTATTTATTTTTATTTTTATTTCCCTTTTATCTTTTCTTTCCTTCTAATTTTCTTTCTATTTTTTCTTTACATTTTTCTCAAATTTTTTTTAAAAACTAAACATATAGCCTAAATTAATATCAGAGAAGTAAAGTATAAATTACTTGCATTTGATACTTAAATTCACTAGTTTTTACTTAAATAATCATTCTTTTAATATTTACAGAGAATATTTTTCATTTGAAGGAAAATAAATTGAGGCAGGGCATTGCTATTTGCTCTCTAAGCTTCTCTACGAGCACTCTGCCAGTGCTCAGAAGGTCAGAGTTGCATTTGGGAAATACATTTTGAATTCTAAAATCATGGACTGTGTGAAATTTAACATATAAAACAATGCATTATGTTTTATATAATTTTTTTAATGAGTACCTGAAAATACACTCTTTCCCGAAAACTATTTATTGGATTTGATTTAAAAATCATTGGATGGTACCGGAATAATAGGGCTGTGTTTCATTTTACTCATGACATTATCAAATAAAAATTGAGGTGATGATCGTAACCACGAATTGGGTGATTGAATAATGTACTTCAAATTTCAGAAAAGTAGGGATGGTTTGGTTATATATTTTGAAAACTATTTTAAAAAATAGAAAAAACAGAGAGCGTGTTTGATTCCTTTTATTTATTTGTTTTGGAAAATACGGACAACATAAAAATTATTACGTGTAAAAAATAAAAATAATTTTCAAAGAACATCAAAATAATGTTTACGATATTTTTAAACTATATAACATATAAAACCGGTTTCAAAAAATAATTTTAAAAATACGAATTAAACCAACCCTGCATTGCCAAACACAAACACACCAAAAGCAGTAGAGGAGTGGGACAAACAGAATCTTGAGTCAAACATGCTCAACTAAAGTAACTTGGAGTTAGCTATGGCCTGAGGTCTGGGTCCTGAGCCCCACCCCATGCCTTAATGCAAATTGGAAATTTTTGTTTATCCCACAAGCATGATCTATAAACTGATCCTCACCCTTTATTAAGCATTATTTTGACTTGATTTTTCATGCACCTTAAACTTCAAGGCATACAATGAATGTTAAATAATGATGCTCTAATAATTAGTTCCAATTGATATTATTGATGGGTGGACTATAGTAATGATCTCTTGAACTCAATGGCTCTACCTATATTGCATATTCATAATATCCCATCTAAACCCACTAAGATATATGACATGCAGATGTCAAAAGAAGATATATGATGATACATATTGGCCACATAGTTGTAGTATGTGGACTTTGAACTTAAATTGATTTTGAATGATTTTGACATAAAAACTACCCTGGTTCATCTCTGAGAATAATACTAGTTATTGTTACTTTAGTAAGAATAGACATTACTACTAGTTGGAATATCTATTCTTTGACACTACCAAATGATACATTACATTACAGGCTGGGTCTAATGGGGTGTGTGTGAGTTAGGTTACATTGGCAATCAATCATTATCTTAAGTCTTATCCACATTTTAAGTAACTGATCATCCATGATTATAATTTGCATGTGTGTTACCATTCACTTGAATCTCTTTATCTGGCACTGGTTAAATGTAGTGCTTACGTATATTATGCAAATAAAAGGTCAATAAATACAACTGGACTCAAACGATAAAAATATGCTAATACGCATATGAAAGAACTCTATCCAACTTATGTTAAATATATTACAAAAGAAACGCGAAACGAATAAAAGTTTAAAAAAGGTTAGGCTAGGTACTAGAATATTGAATTGCTCTAGTTGTCCCTGTTTTATTCATTTTTTTCTAGCCATTTTCCTTGAGTACTAGAGGCTTGATTATTTCTGTCATTATCGACTCAAATTATCTCTACTTCTTTTGCATCAATTTCATGCTTTTTTTTCAATAAATCTGCTCTTCCAATACGAGCATGAGTTTTTGAATTTGTTTCTTTTTGCTTGCTTTTTTCATTGCCTCATTATAACACGTATTTAAGGCCGTCTCACGATAACTGTTTTCATCGTCTTTCATATAATATTTATTCTAGCTGCTGAGTGACTGGAAACAAGGAACACCTATTCGATTAGACAAAGACAACCAATCAATAAATGATCGCACATTGCCAGAAACTCAGCTTATATGTAGATCATAGCTATTATATAATTATCAAATATTTAGAATTTAAGTTTCAATCACATGCTTATTAATCTGATGCTGTTTTCAAACTTAAATTTTTTAATCTAATTTGATTTTCATGTCTTTTAATAAATTTATTACTAATTCAATCAATAAAATCATCTCTTGTTAAAGAAAAAATAATATTGAATATTCCATGTCAACTATTAAAATAGTAGTGTGGGTAATCCGCTCTCTCTTCCTTTCTGTTAGGCAACTTCTTGTCTCTTGAGAAAGGGATCCAGATGTATTTTGACCTCATCTGGCTCAGGTCTGATTGGCCCAAACTGAATCCTTGTGTTCGGCTCACAGAAGATTTTTGGGGCCTAGGTTCCTTGAATTCGCTTTTTCTTGCTCAAGTTCATATTATTTTCTGCTTGATGATTTATAACAGTGTTTGGCGATTACTGATACATGAATATTATCAGAGAGTGAGGGTGTTTTTGAGATAACAGAGTTCGGTAGAGAGAAGAATCAAGCGATAATGGGTTCCATTTCGGTAGCATGGGTCTGTTCAAGTAGTGAAATTCCATCAGCATCTCTGAGCTTGCTCTCAGGCTCCAAAAGAAGAAGCCTTGAATCCCTGAGTATGGGGAACAACCCAACTCCCCCTGCCCTGCTTCACTGCTCCTTCACTCCCGCTGTTTCTCTCTCTTTTCCTTCTTCTTTCTCTGGTAATTCATTTTTCTCCCCTTTTTTCATTGATGAAGTTCTTAATTGCTGCTTGATTATGTTTGTTTGTTTTGCCTGAGGGTCCATCTTTTGCTTTCTACCATATCTGAAACTCATGTGTTTGGTGACTTTAGGTGCTATTTGAGGAAATGAATCTGGGTTTTCTTTATAAATTGATTTATTCTTATTCTGTAATTGATTTAGACATTAAAGTTAGGAGCTTATCTTTCTTAGTTGAAAGTTCAGGCTGTGTGCTGGAAAATATTTTCAAATTTGTGGCAATTGAAATTTGGGAACGGTGTCTGTAGGAATCACAAATTATCGTTTCTTTCTGGCGAAAGACTATGATACTTTCTGAAAACAATTCCACATTTTGTCTTTGGAATACGATGGAAAGTGGTTAGTTTTCATTTTTGGAATCGATATTTTCAAGGGAATTGGATGGGCATTTAACATCCAATTTATCGGGCACATTTTGTTATTTAGAATCCATTTCATAGGGAAAAAAATCTACCTCTAGTCAAATAGTGGCATGAAAAGCATTTGAACCCTTGTTAAACTCTGTACTAATTGTAGAATTTTAGACTTGTCTGTTACCCTTGTCATAGTTTAGCCATATGTGGGCAGGGCTTGCTCTCAGATTCAACTCATAAATTGCAGGTCTTTCTTTGGGGTTGGACTTGAACTCTAATATTGGGGTAAGAAAAGAGAGAGGCCATGGCCTGGTGGTGAGAGCTGGGAAGGCTGCTCTTTGTCTAACTAAGAGGAATAGATCTCGGAAATCTCTGGCCCGGACGCATGGTTTCCGCAGGCGTATGAGAACCACCACTGGAAGAGCAGGTGTATTGAAGGCCGACAGGTAAAAGGGAAGCGCGCGAAGGTCCTCTGCACAAAGTCTAATCCCAGCAGTGGAAAACGTGCCTAACCATTCATCTTTTTGGACAAGTTTCTGTAGGTAAATGGCAATTCAGTGTTGTAACTTCTACTGGTTAGTTCATGAATTTTATCATGTTTCAGGCTCATGCCTAACAAACAGTGCTCTGTCCATTGTCTCCTTTGAAAAAATATTTTTGTTTGCATCACTGTCCGTCTTGGTTATTTTCTGCTATTCTATTTCTACATTATTGTTGCAGGTGGTTTTATTTTCTTTCTTTTTTCCTCCTTTTAGGGGTAAGCAAATGAGCCTTTTTTTTTTCTAATAGGTGGTTTACAAAAAAATATTACGGTTATTTATCATAGGATAAATTGTGTCTTGTTGATGCAAGAAAAAAAGGTGGTTTGACTGTTGGTGTGATATTGCTTTCAGGATCTGTTTACATGTTAGGAATTTGGTGATGCTTAAACCTTTAATTACGGATAATTGGGTCTTGCCAATGTGTTTGCTTTTGAGACACCACAGCCCGGTCATGTATATGACAGTACCGCTACTTTGCCTGAAAAAGAACCAACCACTCAAACACAGCAGCCGAACACCCTGTGTTGCACTGGAAATGAAGGCTAATTCAGAGGCGTATTAATCTGGTCTGTTCGTACTTATATCTTGCAACTAACACATATCAGAATCTAATGCATATTGTGCATATTATACTGTTAGTTGTCTGTGTGTTGAGAGTCGTTTCTGAGACCGCCTTCAATGTGTATTCCTAGAGATGTCCCCTAACCAAGAAGTTTAGTAGCGCTCCGAGGCGAGCAATCTAGCCATTGGTCCGATGCCCGACGCCCTTGTGATACTCGCAATTGTCAGACTTGTCTCTCCCATCCGATTTCCCTTCTTGTACTCAGCCATTCGAATCCTTTAAAGAGACAAATGATCGGGAGGAGTCGTACAGACACCTCGTGAACCTCGTATGTTTGGTGTTGCTTCAGTCCCGCCTTGCCCCTGGGTTCGACCCTCAAATTTCATGGTGATGGTTCTGCCTCATTTCGACTCTAGAATCGCTACTTTACCCTTCTTTCCGATCGCCCCTAACCCTCTTCCCTTTATTTCGCCATTGTTTGGCATCCATAGTATGATTGTTCGTTTGGTTGTGGCTACTATGTCGTCTTCGAGCATGACGGCCGGTTTCCCCTCTGAAACAACTTGTCAATAGTTGTGGGGGGATGCATGGATTGCTAATCAAAATTGTATTAGGGGCAATAGCTTTTGTTTCTACCGCCCTCGTAGGGATGCAAGATGGGGCTTACTAAGACAGTTGAAGGATTGCGTCCCAACATTTATAAAGTCCTAGATGGTCTTGATCTCCTATCCGAACGTGGAAAAGATCGGCGACACTCGTCTTCTCTCCGACCGGAGCACATGTATTATGATGAACTCTTTCAAACAGGCGTTAAGGAGGCTACCGTACTTGAGCCAATCTGGGAACCATGGATAGGGAAGGGCTGCTGGCCTGATGCTGTGAAGAGTTTCATAGCAGAGCGTCAAGCACCCGTCTGATGTGTCATTATCTGGCGAAAGTGCATAAGATGGTCAAAGGGGTCTTGAAGGCCATTGTCCCTATTCAAGATGGATGTGACAAATGGGGATGATGACATATCGTCCAATGCACGCAACGCCGGGTCCAGATTTCTTCGAGGGGAAGGAGTCCGGATCTGGTAGGGAGGAGGATGATCCCTACGAGGGGGAGGAGAAAAGTTATCTGTAGTCGTTCCAATGACAACAACCCTTGCTTTAGCGTAGGCTTGGAACTAGAATGGGAGATTTTGCCCATTGAAAAGTTTGAAAGCAACTCTCCGATCGTCTTTTCAACAATTTAGAGAAGCGTGAGATTTTGTTCCCACAAACGACGCCAACGGAAAGGTTTTAAAATACCTTCCAAACTATTTTTTATTATTTCTCTAATATGTAAAGCTGAAGGCCCCCTTTTTGGATACAAGCTCGTATGTTATATAGTAACTATGGGGGATACATCGTGGATGGTTAGAAGGTGGGCGGTAATGAGGTGGTCAATTATGAGTAGTTCACAATTACTATATAACGTTTACGTTATGCATATTAATTGTGGCATTATGCTTGTCGTGATGAATAACGCAATGTGTCCCACTCGCTTGTCTTCGGTGCTTGAGGTGACTTGTTTGATTGCACGCCCGATCCCATGTGCTTCAATGCCCGGCGCGATCAGATTTCGCGACACGCCCGACCTTCACGAGTCTCGTTCGATGAGTTTCGCCAGATTTGGGCCATACACGTGACTGTCACATAAGGTACGACTTATCCCATTCCAGGTATCATCTCTTGGAGTCCTCACGTAGCTGACATGAGCCCATCTCCTCCATGAATTCTGATTCATCTGAGACTAGAGTTTGTTCATCCTCGTTTCGTGCAAGATAACAGCATGGTTCAGGTAGGCTACACATGCTGAGTGACTAGAAGCGTATTATTCTAGGATACTGCTGTTAACTGAAATTGGTTGATTGGTAAGTTCTTTAACAGTGCTCACCTTGTTATTTGGAGGCACACCTTGTAATCCATTGTCGATGACCTTACTACTTCTGCTGCATGAAGAGATAGGTAAAGTCTAGCAAAGCGAAAGTAAATTAGACGTGATAAGATTTAGCTTTTGCTAGAGTTCATGTTTGGTTTGGATCAAATTAGTTGGAGCTTATAGTTAAGTGAAACTTTGATGTAGCTTTCAGAAGCCCTGAAATGGATCCTTTCTCACTGTTATACTTTAACAAAATTCTGTAGTTCTGTACTGTGGTGGTGGCACCGTGAAAGGATAGAGTTGAAGATTGGCAGGTGCTTTGAGACTGAAATGCAGCTGTATCTACCCATGAAAGAGTAAGAGATTGTAATTATAACATGGAAATTCACCCACTCTTTGCTACTGTTAAGGGGTTGGATAGGGAGTTTTGGACATACTTAGTTTATTTAAAAATATATATTAAAATAGTTTGAATTTAAAATAACGGGCTATAACTACTACAAGGTTACTTGAAATTTTTTTAATGTCAGCGGCTTTAACTTAAATTTTTTTTAAATCATTTTCAATGCCGTAGTTATTGACTACGGCATTAACTTAAATTTTTTTTCAATTCCTCAGCCAATGATTGCGGCATTATTGTTCATGCATTAGTTTGATCATTATTTTGATTTTCACCCTATATTAGTAATTTAAAAAAAAAAAAAACCTATTTATGTCCAAAACTCTTGGATAGGAGGCTTCTATAGCAATGCTACCAAGGATTGTGGTGGCTTTAACACCTCTTTCCCTTCTTAGCGATACGCTGATTCATGATCCAAATTTCGGCTATTACTTGCATGCTCGACCGTAAGGCCCATAGTGTGACTTTGCAAAAGTTAAAAAAGCTCGGTAAAAACGCCTGCGCCTATGTTCACAATTTTGATCCCAAAGGGGCGTGAGAGCTTGCCTCCGTGGTATGGATCTTTATGCTCTGGTATTTTCGTAAAATTAACATACTAGGGTTTATTTTCTATTATGCTGATAAAAAAAAAAAATTTCTATTATGTTGAACTTTTGTAATCTCTCTAAAAAATTCATAGTAAAACTTTCTTCTTTGTTCGTGGTTTTTTCCTGTAAAGGTTTCCACTTAAATCTAATATTTTTCTTCATTTCATATTTATTTATTGTGCCATTGATCATAACAGTATCCATTCTCACCCCCAGCTGTGCTGCCTAATGGATTAGTAACTAACCAATGCTTTTGAGTTTTGAGCATCAGTTCTCCTTCCATACCTAACTTTTAGTTGAAGTAAACAATACCCTTTCTAAACATTGATTTACAAAGAAGGATTCTCTTCAATATACCTTATAAAATTTAAACAGGAACATAAACTTCGGAGTTTGATTACAGTAGACTTGCAGATGAAAAGAAAGGTGATAAGCAGTTTCATTAATGAAGTTGAGGAATCTATACAAATCACAAGGGTATATAGCCATATATTTTTCTCACAACCAATAAGCAAGGAGAAATAGATGATATTGATGGGGAATCCAAATTGATCATTCACCCATATACTAATTAAGCAGTTGGATATGATGCTTCCATCGCTATACCACAGAGACCTTCATGAGCATCAATGTCCCTCTCCATCCTTATATATCCATCCTCACCCCATCCGGTTCCCCATGAATTCTTAACCAACCAGTATTTGGTTCCATCATCGGTTTCCCCATATCCAACGGCGGTAACACCATGATCCAGCTCAGTTCCACACTGCCCTGTGAACACCCCATCGGAATAAAACTGGAAGTCGGAGCCACCAGCATCAATAGCAACAGAAACAGGATGGTGGGCCACCGCCTTGAGAAGCCCCTCCTCACTGTTGGCGGGCACATCTTCATAGTTCTTGATCTTGGCTGCACTAGACCCTGCCTTTTCCTTGTTGCATGTTCCATCAACTCCATTATAAGGGTAGTTCGCTTCAGTTGTGAGGCCTCCGTTGCCTATGATAAATTCAGCGCGTTGTCCATGAGACCACCACAGCCCTGGTTCGCCATTTGTGTCGCAGTCTACTAATTCTTGCTCAGACAAAGAGATTAGCTTCCCGGTTTTGAGCTGGGTTATCCCTTCCATAGCAGCCACTGCAGAAAATGCCCAGCAACATCCTTTGTTGGGGGTAGAAGGACAAGTCAGGAAACAAAGTAAATCTACCATTTTGGATGAGAAGAAACAAGGAGGATATATAGTTGAGAGCCTTACCATTGGCCTTGGTCCCAATGGGGGTAACAGCCCCTTCTCCAGTCCATGCTAGTCGGCACAGGTTCCACATTTTCGTACCTAAATGAAGTAGTCTCCGATGATGACCTTGGACGGGAATACATCTTGTATCCATTGCGAGAGGCCCTGAATTCTTCATTTGTTTGGTCTGCAAATTCATTTATGCTCAGCTTGTAACGTCGATTCCCGGCACTGTTGACAGATTCTATGTACTCCACATTGTCCTTGAAGATGTTGAAACGCCTTTCCTTGTCTGCAATGTCCTTGTATGTGCGGCCATAACGAGCCATCCATTCCTCATGCCTCTCAGACACGGAAACTTCATGCAGTGTTCGGGATAAGGCTAGAGAAGCCCAAACCCCCATAATCAGCAATGTCACACAGATGATTTTGGTTTCTAATGCCATGGATAGCAACTGAAAATCAATATTGTAATGACGATGCTGCGAATAAAAAGTAGATGTTAATCCTTTCGAGAGGCAGGTATATATAGAAAATGCAGTTGTTTCCTGATGCAATCTCACTCTGAATAGTGCGACCGGGCAGCGACATATTGGAAATGTGACGCAAACCCAACCCCCCAGCAGTTGGTCCGGCAAGATGGCTAAGACGTAGACAAGCAAGTATGGTTCCGGACGCTGCTTTGTGCTGAGCACTTCTGTCAGACATGGTTGTACTATTGTAAGAACCCTGTATGAAACAATTTTGGAACTTGGTAAACACCGACGACCTTAAATTTTGTGCTGTCCCATTGTTCTGTGCATTTGTAGTATATGCTTGGTTTTGTTTTGTTCTAGTGCAAGCAGCAGACTTGGAAATGGGACACATCCAAAGTCCAAATTTGTAGCGAGTTAAAAGCATTTAGTCCCATAAACTTGGACAGTTTAACTTACTACACCAGTTTGATGGTCTAACAGTTCGTCTCTGACTTGGCGAAGAGGTGTTGGACCATATGTATTTTTTTTTCCGAAAATAAGTTTTTATAATTTCTCGTGCAAATATTCTTAAAATTTCAGGTTCTGATTTCATTTTATTTATATACTTACTTTCATGGATGACGAAAATATGGATAATCACAAACATCTATTTAATACTTTACATATTATGTTGTAGTGCTTATGTTCTAATAAGGATTTAAGTCTAGGACGTGCGTAACTCTTTTCTATCATTTTACTATTTGAGTGGTCTTAAGGACATCACAAATATGTTATTGATTATCATATTTGACAATGATATACAATAGTAATATCTTTAAAAAGTATAAATTATATATATATAATTTTGTGATAACATTATTTTTTCTTTGTTAGAAGGGAATAAATGATTTTTATTTAAAAATAATTTTCTTAAAATTTAAATAAAATGTTTATTTTCTACAAACAATATATCAATTTAATGTGTATAATAATGGTGATTTTTTCTTGTCGCATTTTTTTTAATATAACTTTGAAAAAAGAAACTATTTATCATAATAATTCTATTTTCTTATACATAGGTGAAAATATTATATAAAATTTTATTTATCATAATGATAAAGTTAAACTATCTTTTAGTATATTAAGATTTTAAGATAATGGTTTTAGCATATAAAATATAAATAATTTAATAATTAATAGAAATTAAATATTAAAAATATATTGCTAAATACTTAATATTATTAAACACTATTCAACATTAAAAAAAAAGTTATATTTAAAATTAATTCTAAAGTAAAAAACAAATTCGCTAGTAGAAAAAGGAGCTCATACGACAGCTTAGAAAAATATGTTTCATGTAAAAGCTCTATTTTAGTGAAACGCGCATAAACGCCTCTAAGCTTTATATTTGAAGTTTGATTTTGCTTATGAGTTTATTTTTTTTTTCGGTTCACTTGTGCTCATGACGTTTATGTCCGTAGCTCATAGATGTCTTTGTCGTCATCAACTTGTTTTACTAGACAAACGATCTTTAAAACGATGCTAACATGGTTGCTAATGTGGCTAATTGCGTTTGGGACCAGATTTTAAACCCAAAATCAAAATTGATTTTCCCTAATCCTCTCCAAATTGAAATCAAGACGACATTTTGTTCTTTCTCAGCCCTAATTTCAACCCGAGATTCGATCCTCTTCACTGCCTTAATTTTTCCCCAAATTGAAATCAAAACGAAAAGGGGTTCTTCTCAATATCAATTTGGGAATTTGTTGTTCCCCTAATTTCAACCCCCAAATTGTTGTAGGTTGTTTTTGTTGTATGTTAATGGCTCATAGTTCGTCTTCATCATCATTTCGTATAAGAAGAAATGATTAGTATGCTGAATAAGAACCACACATGTGCTATTGTTGTTTAAGAGCCAAAATGTAGGACTCTTGAAGAAATCCAACTATGGTAGGAGGTTGTTCGCATGTCCTAAAGAAAGAGTAAGTGTTTCCCATTTGTATTTTTGTTAGTGTAATACAATGTTACATTGACTGTGATGCATTCTTGTCACAGGATAATCAATATCGGTTCTTTCTCTGGTGTGATCCTGAATTGGGTAAGAGGGTAAAGGTGGTGATCAACAACTTGATAAGGGAGAACATGCACTTGCAAGAAGAAATAAAGGATGTGAAGAAAATTTGTCATTGTCGACATGATCAATTTAATTTGTGGAAAATTATTTGTATTTTGTGTTTTTTGTAGGAATTTTTTTCTTTGCTATTGTTGTAGTTAAGAGAGGAATAGTTGAGCCTAGTTCAGTTAATAGATAGATGGGGAGTATTTTTGGGTTCCATACTGTCTTAAGTTGAAGTTCAATGTAATTGGTGTCAAGTTCAAGTTCAATGATGCTTGATTACATTTTGAAGGTTTTCGTGTATTGGTATGAGATTGATTAATATATCCTAAACAAGTTCAATGTCAATTTTGTTTCAAGTTCAATATCATGTTTACAAAAAAGACATCCAAGAAAGAAAATAAGCCTAGTGTTTAACTAAATATTCCATAAGCATCTACATGACCCAAGGTCATGTTCTTTACAGCCAAAACTACCAAACAAAAAAACATTCCAAATAATGAATAATAAGCTTGCCATATACATTAACCAAGTTTATGTTCTTTACAACCAAAATGAGCATTTGTAAATGAAGTTGTTGTTTACATTTCTAGCTTACAAAAAATGACCAAAAATAAAAAACAAGCTGGCAAAGTACCATTCTAGCATCTATATAACCACAAGAGCTTACAAACAATGTTCAAGGCCATGTTCCCCTTACAAAAATGATCAAAACCAAAAAACAAGCTGCCAAAGTACCTTTCCAAAGAACCCAAACAATCAAAGTACCTTTCCAAATAATCCAAACAACCAAAACAACGTTTGTATAGTTGATGTGTACATTTTTACAATAAAAACAACTTACAAAAAGTATAACTTATCAACATTGAAATTATATTCCTAAAATTTTCATTTGTGTGGTGAATCACTTGATAGAGTCCCTTCCGAATCCCTTTTCTTGTGAAGAAGTTGGCTTCTTCCCAAGCAATGGCCACCCCCATGTCCTTTAGAGGTGGTATGAATGGCATGTTAGCCATGTTAATTAAACCACCATCACCTCTAGCCATAATTCTTCTATTGGTCAATGAAGTAGAGGTTTGTGACTGATTTCCCTCACGTATCAAGCTTGATGTTGTGCCACTCTGAAATTCGAAAAAAGAATAATTAGTCAAACACTTTCATGTAAGGTGAAAACATGCATGTATGGGATCCAAGCTGGAACATAAGTATTGACACTTACACAATATGTCATTGATCCATCCTTACCATTGTACAAGATTCCAACTCTAGAACCACTTGAAGGATGCTTTGCCGATGATCTAATTTGTAAGTTGCTCACCCTTGGCCTTAATCTTAAAGATGAGAAATATGTTGGTCTATATTGCATACTTGGTGGAATAGAAGTCAGCTGAGGCATCAAGGTGGTCAGGTCGGGTATCGAATCGGGTTATGCTGCCATTGAAGTTGATTGTGATGTTTGAGAAGCTGATTGGGGTTGTCCAAGAGCTACAGTTGATGGTATTTCAAGAGTTGGAATGGTTGTGTCAGATTGATATTTCTGAAATTTACAAACAATTAGAATATTAGTAAACATTACCATAATGCACAAACTATAGGTGTTGCAATTAGAAAGGGAAAAAGTACAAAGCATAGAAACTACCTTCTTGCAAGTTGCTTTATTGTGGCCTTGCTTATTATAAACACTACATGTAACATGATAACCTTTTCTAATAACATTTTTTTCTTGAGATGACTGGGCTTGGTTCATTTGCCCCTCTAATTATTTTGGTTTATGGTCTACCTTTCTTCTTTTCTACATTGGGAGGAGCAATAGGAAGATAGTTTTGGAGTTTATAAAGTCTCTTCCTCCTTATTGGCATAATCTTATACCTATAAGAAACTTCCCAGTAACCCCTATGATACCATTTGGATATGTGATCATGTTGATCTTGTTTGTTATGAAGCAAGGAACATATGGCATGTTGGCAAGGGATTCCAATAAGATCCCATACCCTACATGTGTAAGAATTTGCAGACAAGCGAACTGTATGAGTATCATCTCCCTCACTTATCTCATAACCGATGTCTCTATTAAATAGCACAACACATCCAACAACCAATCCCTTATTAATTTGAAAGATTTCATTGCACGAGGGATTATACTCATTAATCCACTTCTCACATGATGGTCCCATAATGGCTAACCTATTCATGATTTTTCTTCTAATGAACTCCATCATAGACATAATGGGCTTGTATCTAGCATCAATTATCCAAGCATTGAAACTTTTAGTGAAATTGTTATCAATTACCCAACACTTACATCTACTGCTAAAATAGGCACGACATCATGTATGGGGTGGGTAAGCCATGAGGGGCTTAGCAGCATCACTACTTATCTCATTAAGTTTCTTCATGTTATTTGTGAATTCCTTTTCATATGTGACGCCCCAATCGAAACACAGTGCAATTGTTATCATAGACATAATGGGCTTGTATCTAGCATCAATTATCCAAGCATTGAAACTTTTAGTGAAATTGTTATCAATTACCCAACACTTACATCTACCGGCTAAATAGGCACGATATCACAGTGGGCGGGTAAGCCATGAGGGGCTTAGCAGCATCACTACTTATCTCATTAAGTTTCTTCATGTTATTTGTGAATTCCTTTTCATATGTGACGCCCCAATCGGAACACAGTGCACCTTCCATCGATGTGGAGGGCCCACTATTTTAGGTGAGGGTTGTCACAATTTTGAGAACTTCAAACCTGATTAACTTATATACTTCTGACAATAATTTTCTACTATAGATTATAATTTTCTGGAAATCTCAGACTTATCAGAATGATAAAAGTTTAAGCTCATATTCTTACAAAATAGTGCAAAGCCCCACTCTAGGGTTTATGTAAAATTATTATTTACATGCTATACAAAATATGATATGTACAATATTTCTCCAAAATTCAAGATCTACCTTGATAAGTCCTACTAGTGTGCTAGCCCTGACGGATGTGAGATGTCTTTAGCGGCCGCTTTAGCTCCAAAACCTACATGGACAAAACACCCGTGCTAAGCTTATACCTTAGTGGGGACCATATAACATGGATGACCACTAATAAAGATTATCATAAACCTCGATCATATATATGGACATATATTTGACAATACATCATTCATTTGTCATAGCATAACAAATAAGTATAATAGTACAAAGCATTAATAATTTAGTATATTAATCATTTTCATGCTCTTGTTATTAATTACTCATAACACATATATCTCAGAAGCATTTGCATGCACTTGTTATTCATTATTATTTATATATATTTTGTTTTTATAATCAAGCCTTGTTCAGATCTAAACTAAATTCGATAACGGGAAATAAAACAAAAAGTAGCTGTAGGTACATCACTGTATAGGACAATGATAACATAGCAGAGTATGACCCAAACGAGGCCCAAGGAATGACCCAAAATGCGCTTTATAATCCGCAGTTCGCGCAGATTGTAGATCTATATTGGCATGCCTATCTATCCACTACCCTGACATAAGTGCATTCAAGCTTATTTATGTTTCTAGATTAGTCATACTGTGATTCTAACAATATAAATTCCATTCTTAAAATCACTATTATGATCCCGTAGTAATTATACATACAATGGAATCTGTGTCACATATGTGATCATGGAATATCTATTGACATATAACATTTATACGCCAAGGTTCTTTCACATATTTATCATGATCTTTTTAATGGACTTGCACTAATTCATGCAACATTAATGCATCAATTCACATCAGGCATCATCTAAGAAGGTTAAGCAAATGCCTACATTATAAACCAATTAACCCTGTAAATGAGATTGTTTTTAGACAAAGTGATATTCTAATCAAATATTCCCCTATGTTTTAAGTTTCCTATAGCTCATAAATTAGGTCGTTTAGACTTTTAAATTGGGAGATATGGTCCTAACATCTGGATTGTTCCGCGACATGTTTCAGGGACAAAATTGTTCCCTTACTTTGACAAATTTATGGTAACAATGGGGACTGTGGCTATACTTCTTTCATAAAAGTTGTTCTCCTAGATGTCTAGTTTGTACAAAAATTTGAATCACACTATTTGAATCAACAAAACTCAAGTTATGATTCAAAAAACCGGAATTACTCCAGTTCAAGGGACTGTTCCGATAACCTGACTTCAAACTCAATTTCAGGGATCTTAGGGCAGGAATTTGATCTAGGTCTTTTCTAGACAAATGTAGCCATGGGTCTTAATTTTCCTTACAAATAGAAATCATTCAGCTCGAGGCTGCGGGCTACTATGGCTAAAACAAGAACATAGGGTAATGGGGAAGTTTGGATAAGACCTCCTTATAAAACCCTACTTATCTTTTTCACACAAATTGTTCCTCATTAGAGGTCACAACCAAAAACAACAACACAACCAAATCAAAATATATACACAAAAAAGGTTAGGATCCCAAACTTTTAGGATCTTACTCTAAGCAAAACGCCAATCTCTATCCTCTTCCTATTCTTTCTTCTCCTTGAAATATTCTAAAAAACTCCACCTAGCTTCATTTTCTTCTTTTCTTCTTACTTGAACAAGTAAAACCCAAAGATGGAGGACAAAAAATCTCAAAATTTCTTTCTCTCCACTGCAGTTCTTGAACTCCAAAGCCAACAAATGAGAAAATTTTCCCTTTCTTAGAAGGCATTGTTTAGCTTTAAGAGAATTTGACCCTATTTTAAATTTCTTCAGATTTTGGAATTTCCACTGCTCTATTTGTAACTCCAACTTATTGTATTTCTACTTTAACATATAACCTTTTTATCTTATGTCCTTTAGGTCCTTAATTTGAAAATGACCATTTTACCCCTTTTAACACTTAGCACTTAAATTTTCGAAAAATACAAATTTAACTTATTTGATACCTTAAACATGTCATAAAACTACTAGAGTATAATTTAGGGCATTACAATTCTCTCCCCCTTAAAAGAACTTCGTCCTCGAAATTCATACCTGAATTGAAAAGTTGTGGATGTTGTATCCTCATTATTGCCTCTGGCTCTTATGTAGCTTCCTCAATGCCATGGTGCTGCCAAAGTACTTTCACCAACGGTACTTGTTTATCTCGCAACTGTTTCACTTCCCAAGCTAGAATAACCTTTGGTTCTTCATCATAAGAGAAATCTTGTTGCACTTATATTGGCAAGATGTGCGATTCGTCCGAACACATTCCGAAGATGGATACGTGTTTCATCATAAGTTGGCTAACTTTAGGAGGAGAGCCAAGTGATAGGTCTCCGATTCTTTCTAAGATCTCATGTTATTTCGCTAATGAATTCCGACTTAGCTTCCATTTCTTCAAATTCAGCATCTTCCATGGTGATTCCTTCAAGAAAACCTTGTCTTCGAGTTCATATTTAATATCTTTTCTTTTCAAATCAACATATGACTTATGTCGATCACCTTTGTTGAATAACCCGAACTTTTTCTTCGATGTCCTTCATTATGTCCGGATCAATCACTTTATGCTCATAAAGTTCTATCCAACATATAGGAGTTCTACATTTTCGACCATAAGGCCTCATAAGGGACCATACCCATACTTGACTGAAAACTGTTATTATAGGAAAATTCCATAAGGGAAATATACATATCCAAACTTTGAAAATCTAGCACACAACCCCGAAGCATGTCCTCTAATACTTGAATCACTCTTTCAGATTGTCTATCTGTTTGTGGATGAAAGACTGTACTAAAATTCAGTCAAGTACCCAAGGCTAATTGCAATTCTTTCCAAAACCTTGAAGTAAGCCATGGATCGCGCGGTCAGACACTATCGATAGTGGAATCCCATGCAATCAGACAATCTCATTCACATACAGTTCCGCTAACCGATCCATGGAATAGTCTAGCCGAATTCAGGTGAAGTGAGCGACTTTTGTAAGTTTGGTCAACACTACCCAAACTCGAATCATGGCTTCGGGGTGAGGAAACCAAACATAAAATCCATAGTAATGTTATCCCACTTCCATTTTGGAATTGGGACGGGATTTAACTAGCCGGACGGTACTTGATGTTTAGATTTTACTTGCTAACATGTTAGACATTTAGACACATACTCTGCTATATCCTTTTTCATCCCTCGCCACCAATAGTATTGTTTCAAATCCTGGTACATCTTGTTACCTCTAGGATGCATGGTAAATAGTATTGTGGCTTTCATACATCAACTTCTTTTTCAATTCGTGGTCATTGGGTACACATAATCTATTCTTGTAAAATAAACCTCCATCTTCTCCTATCAATAGTTAGTCTCGCTTCCATCTTGACTAATATACTGGTTGTAACTCGACATCATTTTTCCGAGCATCAATTATCATTGCTTCAAGACAGTCAGTCAACACGGGTATTTGGGATCGAGCATTTTCCCTACACGCTTCAAAACTGGAATCGCATCTACGTCTTATTCAAATTTCACCATTTTCTAATAATTTAGTGGACCTGGGAAGTTATGGATTAAAATCCCTTACAAATTGTCGAGCACATCCAAATTAAACCCAAGAAACTTCTTACCTCACTCGCGTCAATGGCTACTGTCAACTTTAGTAGGATCAACTATAATGCCTTATGCGTAAAAACACATGACCTTAGAATGAAACTTCCCGCCCAAAATCGCACCTTGCTTAACTTAGCATACAACTGTTTCGCTCTTAAAGTTTGCAAAACTATTCGCAAATGTTGTTTGTGTTCCTGTTCATTCTTGGAATACACTAGGATGTCATCTATGAACACTACCACAAACTAGTCCAAATAAGGTCGGAACACTCGATTCATCAAATCTATAAATGCTGCCGATGCATTAGTCAACCCAAATGGCATTACTTAAAATTCATAATGACCATATTGAGATCTAAATGCTGTTTTTGGCACATCCTCATCTTTTACCCGAAGTTGATAATATCCAGATAGGAGGTCTACTTTAGAAAAGACACCAACTCCCTTCAACTGATAAAAAAGATCTTCAATTCTTGGCAATGGGTATTTGTTTTTCACTGTCATGTTATTTATTTGTTGATAATCAATGCACATCCGTAGGGTGTCATCTTTCTTTTTAACAAATAAAATAGGTGCACCCTAGGGAGAAACACTGGGTTGAATAAATCCCTTGTCCATAAGCTCCTATAGTTGAATTTTTAACTCCTTTAATTCCGTTGGAGCCATCCTGTAAGGTGCCCAGGAGATAGGAGTCATCCTCGGTAAAATTTTAATAGACAAATCTACTTCTCTTTTAGGTGGAAGACCCGGTAGCTCTTCGGGAAACACATCCGGAAATTCTTTTACCACCCGAATATTTTCTAGTTTTACTTGTCCCCGCTACGTAAAGCACCAATGCCAGCATGCCTCACATCCTTTAAGAAATTGACGGCTCACAGATAATAGATTACATTAGACAGTGGGCCAAATATGATACCATGTACTATCATCGTCGACTGGTCGGGACATTTAAGTACCATATATTTCTTATCACAATCAACTATAGCTTGATGCTTAGACAACCCATCCATCCCTAATATCAAATCATACTCACGAAAAGGCAAATCAATCAGGTATGTAGAAAACTTTCTATCATGAATCACTATCAAGGTCTTTATATACCGTTAACATTAACACTATGCCCTGTGGGGCTTGGTCACGTGATGTCAGACTGAATGCCTCACCGATGACAATTTATCAAACAAATGCTCGATGCAAACATAGGAATGAGTAGAACTAGGATCTATTAAAGCATGTATCTCCGCATCACAGAGAAAATACCAGCAACTTCGGAGCATCCGATCTTCATGCTCTTCATATATAGGCTCATGCAGAGGTTGTAGAAATATGGCGATCTATTGTCTCTGATATAGTACCTCCTCTCCCCCTTTGCTGTCTCAAAACACCTCGACCTCCACCTTGATCATGAGTCATTGGAGGTGCATCGATCCCTCCCGGCCACCGCCTCGAGGATTCTAAATTTCCATATTCCCGGACAAATTTCCAAGAGATGGTTTCAGGTTTCACATCCGGGCAATCCCCGGGCCAACAACTGTAAATACCTGAATGTTGTTTATGACAATGAGGGCATTTCAGGATTTCACCTTGTCCGATTGAAGTGCTTCTACTAAATCCAAAGCACTGGTAGCCCGTCCCGTCCCCTATCGCAGCCATACACTTATTCAACTTGAGACTCTAACCCTTTGACTCGAGGAAGAGCCCCTCGCAAACTTTCTCTTCCATTTTCTTTCCCGATTACTTATTTAAGACTTTTTCCATCTTCATAGTCAGTCATGCTAGCCGATAGAAATTACCTACTGCAGGTATAACAGTGCGATAATTTTTACGGATTCATTTAATCCATCATCAAACTGCCTACACCGGAATGCTTCGCAAGGGACTACTTCTCGACACATATTTATCGAGGTGGCTAAACCATTTTTCATATTCAACTACTAACATATTTCTAGCCTAAATTCAAGAATTGCTTCCACTGACCTCTTTATACATATCAAGAACATACTTCGCCTGTACCATGGACAAAAACCTAAGGCATCGGGTCTAGAAGCCGTGGATGCCTTAGGACAAGCTTCCACCAATCATAGGCCCCACTTTTCAGAAGTGAGACTGCACATGAAACCCTTTGCTCAGGAGGACATCTCACTTCATCTAACACACTTTGTAGCTTCTCTAGCCAAAATTCAGCCCTTTCAGATTCTTCTAAACTTGTTTCATGAAATTCTTCAGCTCCATGTCTTCTCACCATATCAATTGGAGCTTTAGGGGTCAAGAATCAAGCTCTAAAACCCAGCCATATTATGTGAAATCTTAAGCAAAGTTTCAGTTGGCTCAGCAGGAATATCATGGTCACTTCTAACCGATTCAGAAGGATTAGAGGCTGATGGACCTTGTTCCCTAGGATTGACACTTTTAGCAACTTCTTCAACGGTGTCTCGGGGTAGGTCCATCCTATTTAGAAAACAAGGACATCCGCATTAGGCTAACACATTGCTATACACATGCATTTCTAACTTATGAGCTATCTAGAATCACCTAAACCTAGGCTCTGATACCACCTAATTGTAACGCCCCAATCAGAACATAGTGCACCTTCCACCGATGTGGAGGGCCCACTCTGTCAGGTGAGGGTTGTCACAATATGAGAACTTCAAACCTGATTAACTTATATACTCATGACAATAATTTTCTAATCCAAATTATAATTTTCTGGAAATCTCAGACTTATCAGAATGATAAAAGTTTAAGCTCATATTCTTACAAAATAGTGCAAAGCCCCATTATAGGGTTTATGTAAAATTATTATTTACATGTCATACAAAATATGATATGTACAATATTTCTCCAAAATTCAAGATCTACCCTGATAAGTCCTACTAGTGTACCAAGCTTGATGGATGTGAGATGTCTTTAGCTTAGCCACTTTAGTCTAAAACCCATAATTGCTGACAAAAACATCCACGCTAGTTTTATAGCTTAAAGGGACCATACGACATGGACGACCACTAATAAAAAAAGATACTATAAACCTCGATCATATATATGGACATATATTTGACAATACATCATTCATTCATTGCAGCATACAAATAAGTATAACTCCAGATAAAGCCATACAATTCAAAGATATTAATCCTTTCATATGCTCTTGTTGTTAATTACTATAACACATATATCTCAAAGCACTTGCATGCGCCAAGACTTGTTATCTATTATTATATATATATATATATATATATATATATATTTGTTTTTATAACCGAAGCCTTATGCCTGCATCTTCCAATGGAAATGGATAATGGGAAATAGAATAATAAGTACTCGTAGGTACATCATTGTACAAGACAGTGATAACGGAGCAGAGTATGACCCAAACAGGGCCTACAAAATGGTAAGCTGTAGCATCAAAGATCCTTATAGGCATGTCTGTCTATTCACCACCGACATAAGGTACATTCGGCTTATTTATGTTTCCGCATTAGTCATACCAAGATTCTAATATAAATTCCATTCTTAAATAAATTATTATGATCTTGCAATAATCATACAATAGTGGAATTCATGTCACATATTTGATAATGAAATATCTATCGACATATAACATTTATACGCCTCTAAGGTCTCTTTCACATATTTATCATGATCGCTTTAATGACTCAGACTAATTCATGCAACATGAATGCATTTAATTCACATTAGGCATCATTTAAGAAGGTTACAAAATGCCTACATTATAAACCAATTTCCTACTAACAAGACGAGGCAAGTCCCAAAACCATTTTCAACTACAATTTTAACCTCAGAAGTTTAGATTGTTTTTAGACAAAGTAATATTCTAATCAAATATTCCCCTATGTTTTAAGTTTCCTATAGCACACAAATTAGGTCATTTAGACTTTTAAATTGGGAGATATGGTCCTAACATCCGGACTGTTCCGAGATAAGTTTTAGGATTACAATTTGCTCTTACTTTGACGAATTTCTGGTAACAATGGGGAATTAAATTCACACACCCCCATCCCTACTAATGTGTGCCGAATTAATCTACGTAAATCCTCAGCCGTGACCTCTAAGGACTAGAAATTCCTGTGAAGAAAAAGCCTGTAAGACCCGAGAAAATCCAATTTTCTCAAAAAGGGCAAAACCGTAATTTCGGTAAAAATCCAAAATTTATTTTCCAGATCTCAGATGATGAAATGGATTTCACCGTTGGAATCGTCTCGCGAAATCTAGCTAACACGTCAAATTTCGCTGAATTCCGGTATCGCCGGATTTTGCACGCTTTTCGAGACACCTAGTATCTAAAAGCCGTAAAAACGATATTTGATGTGACAAAAGTCACATATAACATGTACTCATGTGACACATGTTGCATGAGTAGAGAAATGATGGAAATGAACGGTTGAGATAGTGCCAAATGTCAAAATAGTGGAAAGAAGGGACATAGATGTCATTTTGGAAATTTTAAATGAGAATAATAGGACAAAATTTTGCATAGTATCGCCTTCATTTTTGAGCCAAAACGGAAAAGGGAGAGAGGGTGATGCAAAGAGGCCGGAAAAATGGGTGATTTAGAGAGAGAGTAAAGCCACTTCTCTCTAGATTTCTCGCTAATCCGACCGTCTGATTTCTTGTGAGCAAGAAGGAGTTGCTTTATGTCACGAGACTCACGCGGCTCCTGGCTTTAAGGAGTTTCACAAACCCGTGGAGGTGGGATTTATCCTACTTGTTTTACCCTTTGTTTATGTTTATGATGCTTGAGTCGATTGGAGAGGTCGTGAGTTGTTGCTTGATCATCCAAACTCGGGACCGAATTGTTGGAATCAGGAGCTCATTCGGAAGTAGCGAAAGGGACAGAAATTACCGGACTGCTGGGGCAATTGTGTACAAATTAAGCATTAAATTGTGTTTTGGGTGAGTAGGAGACCGAAATGGATGTGAAATTCTAGTTCCGCAGTTGAAAGAACCGAGGGCTGATGAGCGGGCCGCCAACTGACAACCCACGAGCTCGCTTAGACTATAAAACAAATTCCTGCCAGGTGAAATGGACTAAAAACGTCCATGTGTTGAGTGCTTGAAATTGATGAAATGAATGGCTTGATTTGTGTGGAAATGGATAGGTTAATGCATGAACTTCGTGTAATAACATGATGTCACAATTATATGGAATATAATTGTGGGTATAGGCCATTGGAGATGAAATTATGATTTGCTCAATTATATGGAATATAATTGTGTATGGGCCATTGGAGATGAGATTGTGATTTCTGCCTGGCTTGTTAATAATTTAAGATGGTTGATATTGTTGAATTGCCACATGCGTGATTGTAAAATTGAGAATATATATATTATATATATTGGTATAAATGGTTGAAATGACATAATGCATTTCATATGCACCGTATCCTAAAATGGATGAGCGCATGACACGAAGCCTTAAAACGAACATGATTGCGTAAAGAATTTCACAGATGATTCTGGGAGAATGGGGTTGGGGAGACAAATTCAACGTATCACTTTATTTAGGACCATGACTATTTCGGGAAGTTCTCCAACACATTCGCTGAGGGTAGTCCCCATCTTTTACCTAATCTTAGTTTAATTTCTCAAGAACAACAATTTTGTTTTGAAAATGATATTTTTCTCATACATGGCTTAGGCAAGTGTGAGGAGCTTCGATGAGGACTCGAGACATGGGAATGGGGTATGTAGACATTCAAGTAGGATCAATGATTTACTTGGAGTGTGTGTTTAAACTGAGTATCAGACATGCACTTAGGGTGGAGAGGTCCCATTTAGGGTGATTCTACTACTGGGCATTAGCTCACCCTGTCGAGGGAATATATTATTTCAGGTACAGGGAGCGTACGAGGAGACGGCTCATCTTAGAGGCCGATTTTGAAGAAAGCCGGGTTGTGGCTTTGATGGTTTTATTATGTATACATGTATTAGAATGTTTTAAACTTTTAATATATGTTGTATAAAAGTAATTTATTAACTCTTGAAACTATTGTATATAGTTGGTGTGTATTGTGAGTATTGATGCAGGGGCCCAAGTGACCGTTATTTTACTTGCGTTTGGACCTTGTGTGGCCATATTGAACTGTTTGGGACAGTTCATATCTGCAGAGCTCCCGCATAAAGGAGAGACTCACCCGATTTTCGTGGAGGGGTGCCCAAGTTACTCCGACATCCACTATTCCAAGGTCAAGGGTGGCTGCTGCACTCGGATCAAGGCCGCAAAGTCAGATACTTACAAAACTCCTATAAAATTTTTCCTTTTCTCATCTTATGATTTGTTAAAACTTCGCAAGATATCACCGCATAAAGCGACATATTCCAAACTGCATTACCACAATTTACACTTTTCCAAATATGGCAACCATCAATATTCTTTCAATAGAGCCTCAGACTCAATACATTTTCACAAAACTATACTATGTACATACATATACTCCAATACACAAATTCAAAGTATTTCCTTACAAAATATTATTAATTACAACACTGATACTAAAGTCAGGAGAACTTAATCGCCTCCAAATATCCGTCGTGCCTATACCTCGGGAAAATAGTTTTTAAACACAAATAATGAGCTAAACGAGCCTGAGTGTATGCTTTATAAAATGTTTTGCTTTTTCGGAAAACATCTCAAAACTGTAAAACTCTCTTTTACAAGATATTTTCCAGAAGCCTTGCTTGCTTACTTTGCTATGCTTTAAAACTTTTTAAAACTTTTCTCAAATCTCTTGCTTGCTTGCTTTACCTTACTTTGCTTTAAAAGTTTATAAAACTTTTCATAAATCTCTTGCTTTAAAAGTTTATAAAACTTTTCTCAAATCTCTCGCTTTAAAAGCTTTGGCAAAACTTTTTATAAACACGGAGCTCGGGCTTAACTCGCATGTTTAAAGTAAACGGAGTTTCGCTCAACCGCTTGATTTAAAATAAAAATGGGAGCTGTGCTCAACCGTTTGGTTAAAATAAAACGTGAGTCTCAGCCTCAACCGCTTGCTTTAAAATAAAACTGAGCCCGGGCTTAAACCGCTGCTTTAAAATAAACACGGGAGCCTCATCGCACCAAGGTTGATTTTCAAACTCGTATAAAACATGCTTATAAATCATCAACCACCTGGAGGCCTCCTATTTGTCGTAATTCTAGTGAACACCCGAGCCCTGACATCGACCGCGCCTATCGGACTGGGTCCGCCACCTAGGAAAGGGCCTGGCACACTTCTTACTTCATACTGATAAATATGGTGGAATTGACCAGTTCCATCACCATAATTTAGCTTAACGCCTAACCCTATATACTCCAAAGACGTGTCAATGCATCTCCTTTAAATTCCATGATGCATGAACTGTTTGTCGACCCGGCAAATCTAAAATGCATGAATGATAATCCTAACACCACCGCATGTAATGCAAATACCTCAATCGTATGCTTGCTGTAACTGGGGTGGATTTTAGTTAAATTGCTTTAAAATATTTTCTTTTGCTTACTTGCTTGCTTACTCGCTCTTGAAATATGGTTTTACAACTCAAAACCATTGCTTGCTTGCTTTTTAAAAGTATGATTGAATACATCAAAACCATTACTTGTTTGCTTTTCATATTTGGTTTAAATCAAAACCTTTGTTGCTTGCTAAATCTTTACTGCTGCCAAATATGGTTTACAATCAAACCATTAAATACCAAACAGAAAACAGTTTATAATAATACACTAGTATTTGAAAAATAGGTTTAGAACACTCACCTTTTTGCTTACTAACTTGAGCACGACTCCACAATTTTCCCGCCTTTGCTTTTAGCCTACACACTTAAACGAATACGACGAACACATTAATCGCCTACATAATCGCATATGTAGTGACCCCCGAGCCCAGCCTGACCCGATTGGTGAGTCCGAACCGAAACCCCGGGGACACTCGATTTTATTTCTTTTATTTTTCCGTGTTATTAAAATTTCTTTTTAAAAAAATGTCGTGACGAATCCCGGCCCAGAGCCAGATAGGCGGATCGAGCCGGACCAGTTTACTCAAACGTTTTCATTTATCTTATCAAAACATTTTATTAATTTGTTTAGTTCAAGGCGGTTTCGTTTAGAGCGAGCAGTAATCATTCTAATTTAAACGGTCGGTGACCGTAAACATTAACAAAATACATTTACAAGGAAGGCATTCTATGCCCTTTTCAAAATGATATGCAAAGTAAAGTTTCGGGGTTTAACCCTTTCGTTTACAAAACTCCACTTATTCAAAAGATGATATGCAAAATTACGGAGTATCGATATATCTGTAGTACTACCTACATATTTGCGATGCGTGATCTTGGCCTTCTTCTCTTTGCTTACTCGATACTGCGCATAGTTAAAACTACACGCTAAGCATTTTCATGCTTAGTGGTTCCTACTCTGATTTTATTCAATATTCAATTTAACTTCGACATGCATTTATCATTAAAGCCATTACCTAATATGTCCAACATATACTCATGCTATTCATTTCCGCATGTTTTCAATATACAAATCATTTACATATCATATCATGCATTTTCAATGCAACAATTCATTTTCACAATCAATTCATGAGATTTAAGCATATTCATAAAAATCTCCATTACACTGCGTCAATGTTAGCTATTTCCTTTGACTATTCGAATTCACAATTTTGTGATTTCGTTTGATGAATCCATACTTATTATCGTTGGTAATGTGGCATACGTTTAACAATTCTATCTCCCATCGCGGCGGATGCCGTTTGGGTGCATCCGACCGCGATGGTATCGCAGCCGGTCTCCCATCATGCGGATGCTGTTGGTGCGTGCGACTTGTGGTATCGATTAAATGCTATACGCCATCGCGCGGATCCGATTGGTGAATCCGCCCGAGTGGGACATTTCTTGCTTCAATGCCATCGCCATCATGACGGATGCCCGATTAGTGCGTCCGTCGAGTGAGACGTTAGACGATTTCGAGAATGCTGGCCATTGGCGGATGTCGATTAGTGCGTCGTCAAATGCATTCGTTCGATATAACATTCGGTTCACAATTCCGAAGGATTACATTTGGTGAATCGAGTCATATCATCATTCACTTTTCATTCGGTTTCAAATATCACATTCAATTCCCATTATTCACTACCATTATTATCTTTTCAAGATATACTCAATCTATGTACTTAATTCATATACTCATTCATGCACTCATTTCATAGTTACTTGGTTTATCACCAAAATACTTGAAATAAGGATAGAAGTCGGAGAACAAGCCGAGGAAGGTATCGAATCTGGCTTCCGCCTCTTTGATCTAGATCTAGGTTGGCGATCTTCACCTGTGTCTAGTCAGCCAACATTCATACTCTTAGTGGATAAACAATTGTTAACAATTTTAGTGAATTACAATTTTATTTTTGTTAAAAGTCTTGGGTTAAGACACTAAGTTTGCCCGAAGACGAACTCGCCGAGGCAGCAAGGTACGGTACATTTTTTCCTAGCTCTAACCTTAATTGAACCCCCATTAATCGTTTCTTAAGGTCCCTAGACATCCGGTATCTGAATCACAGGGACTTGACAGCATGTAAAAACGGGGACTCTTGGAACTACACATGCAGTCACGGTACCAGCGCATCTTGCCCGATGCAGGATTCTTTATTTCTTTGGGGGTGTACTAGTAAGGTCAACTGTCTTAGATGCAGGTTGCCTGCTTCACCATTTTTGCACAAGGTGTGCCCGGTGCGGCTCCGGCCTGTACGGTACGGGTGCTAGTTTTTGCTTTCGAGATGTTCGGGATTTTGCAATTTTCACATTTTCATCTACCAATCTTCTCGATACATCCCGTATCAAAAATCCACCATGGAATCACTTGAAAACAACTCGAAGTGGTTTAGAATCAATGAAAATCCATTTCCCTCAAGTTAGGACTTTTCTCCCAAAAATCCAAATCATAGAATGAGGTTAGGGTTTGATCTATTACCTTGAACCTCTTCCAGTCTCTTCTTGTATGGTGTTTGATCCTTTAGGAGCAAGAGTGGGAAGAAATCACACCCAGCTTGATCTGCGCAAACCACAGCTCTTTCCCCTCATTTTCTCCTCCCCTTCTCCAAAAACGTGATGTGCTCCAAAAATGAGCACTCAAAGACCAATTTTGGTCTTTTAAAACTCACTTAAGTGTAAGGCCATGTTTGGCCTTCCACCATATTCTCAATTCTCATTTTCCCCCTTTTTGGTCTTAATTACTTATTCCTCATAAGGCCTTGTTTGGCCATGACAAATCGATTTTCCATTTTTGGGTCTCCTATTATACTTTTGGCCATTCATTTATCACAATTTCACTTAAACATCTACTCTTTATAACAATTGACCCTTAGGTCCCCATTTTACAAATTTTCCACATTTTTCCCTTTTTTCACTTGGGTTTATTTCCGGGTTCGATACATTTCTCAATTTAGCATATAAAATTCAATCATATGCTTACTCTTTCAATTTACATTTTTTTCCAATTTATCAATTTATCAAATTACCCGGAAAAACCCAAGTTTGACTAAATTCATACCCAGAATATATAATAAAATTATTATAAAAATTCTAGGGTATTTTTGAAGCGTTAAACATATGCGTATTCATGCATAGTCACACTTTCAGTAGAAAATCGGCCGTGGCGGCAGTGCGCTATGTTTTTCATTGAGTTCAATGTCTTTAAACCTCTGTAATCATTTAGTAAGGTTCTATACTATCGGTGTATGATTTTGGAAACTAACTATATGAAATCACAACAATGGGCATTTGGAGGCTGGTGGTACCACTCTGTTCGATTGCCGGTACCATACATTACAATGGTGGTGCCGGTACCACTTGTATCGATACCCGGTCGCAGTTGGGTTACGTTGAATTCGTACCGGTACCACCTTTGTTTGATGCAGGTACCCTTCGTCAGTTTTGCGAATTGCTTCTTTTTGCCCTCTTTGATACCCTTTTCTTCATCTGACTTCTCTATTCCATAATACTTCAAAACCCGACATGAAGTCCGTCGAAACAACTTCTGGCAGCGAATTGGTGATTTGGAACTTCTTATTACCAACCCTAGGTAAAATTTCCAAGAATTTAACCCAAGGTCCACCAATTCCTATAAAACCATATAATTTTTATGGATTCTATGTTTATTTTCACCAACTAGGGTTTTACCCACAAGACTTCAAGAATTCTAGGGTTAATGTGATCTCTCCATAAAACCCTAGGGCAAGGAGCAACTAATCTCCATGGAAAATTCATACCAAAAACCCTAGACATCTAAATACACTTGATTCCATACCTGAATTTCTTCCCTTTCTTCTCATTCTCCTTCTTCCTCTTCTTTTCTCACCAAAACGTGAAGCCCTAGCCCAAAAGAATGAGACCAAAATGGTCCCATCTCCTTTTTATATTCTTAATCTTGCCTTAATTGCAAATAAGTCCTCCATCATTTTAACATTTGAAATTCAACTTTTGTTATTTGTATTTTGGCATCTTCTCTTCTTTGATTATGCCCTTTATGTCCCATTTGATCAATTAAAGTTTTACCTTGTCAGGTACAACATCTGGTTTCATAAATTTATCATTTCCCACACTTCATCTAAAAAATACTACACGCTGTGACACTCTGTGCTCAGATATACCCCCTACGCTACATGTACTAGTATCTTCGACTCGGTGTGTTACAAAATTTAGCTTCTGTATTCTTCCATGAAAGTTTGCTCTCCCAGATGTCTAGTTTTGTACATAAATTTGAACACTCATTTAGATAAACAAACTCAAGTTATGATTCAAACAACCGGAATTATTCCATTGTGGATCGTTCGAGCAACCGATTTCAAACTCACTTTGTGTGGGTCTAGTGGCGTAAACTTAGGTCTCTTTCAGACAAATGTAGTCATGAGTCTTAAATTTCCTTACAACAGGGAATAATCCAGTTTGAAGGTTGGTGGCTAAGTTATGGCCAAAACAAGAACATGGTCTCGGCGGAAATGGACACTCCTGCTAAAACTCCACATACATTACACAAATCGTTCCTCATTAGAGGTCACAAGCAACCAAAACAACAATACAAATCCGTGTAAAAATATACACACAAACAAAGTTAGGATCCCAAACCTTAGATCTACTTGCCAAAACGGTCAATCTCCATCCTCTCCTTCTTCTTTGGTCTCGAGATCTTCTTAAAAACTCTACCTAGTCATTTTCTTCTTTCTTCTTATTTGAACATGAACCCTAAAGATGGAGGACAAGAAATATCAAAATCTCTCTTTCTCCCACCATAGGCCCTAGAACTCCCAGTCAACAAATGGGAAATTTTTCCCTTCTTAGAAGGCATTGTTCGCTTTAAGGGACCTTGGCCCTATTTTAGCCTCGTCTTGCAATTCTCCACTTTCATTCTATTTGTAACTCCAACTTATCATTTTTATACTTTAACATATAGCCTTTTTATCTTATGTCCTTTAGGTCCTTAATTTGCAAATTACCATTTTACACCTTTTCACTCTTAGCACTTAAATTTCCGAAAAATACAAATTTAACTTATTTTTATACCCAAACAGGTCAAACTACTAGTGGCATAATTCTGGGGCTGCTACATCATATGTCTGAATCAGTGCCGCTTTTCTAGAATTGCATATGCAATTCTCCACCTCCATGATTCTTTGACCAATTGGCATAGATATGTCTGATATAAGCTCTATGCTCTACCTTAGTAGTACATCCGCAACCTTATGAACTAGGTATGCCAACGAGAAGGGTTTCGGGATGTATCTACTGTCTCCAACCTCGTCCCGGTATTACATGTATATTCTACATCAAGTAAACAAGAGGAAGTGGCTGGGTGGGGTAGACGAGGCAGCTATTTTATTTTATTTTTGGCAATACCGTTACCGACCCATCATGCCTCGACAACTCCCAAGCTCTGTCTGTCCGATGAGAAAATCAAGGAAATGAGAGAATTTATTGATTTCATAACAGGAAAAGGTTGGATCTACCATGCTAGGTAACATAATACCTCCAACTTAAAACCTTCAATTTTGTAATCCCCACTCGATCTATCTCAAGCTATTACCGCCCTCCTCCCCTCCCCAAAAAAAACCAAAACACTAGATTCTACAATTTACAACTAAGATGTGCTTTCATCACCAAATTTACAAGAAAAAGCAAGCCTACCTTCTTGGGTCTTGTATGTGAACACAACCTCATCCTTGAAGATTCTATAATTGTAGCCACAATAACAAGATCTAAAATTGAATCTTCAACCACAAGACACAAAAACGAAGCATCACAATTTTTTGATTTTCCATCACACTCTAAAGCCTTCTTCGATACCACACCATAAATTTCCTCTAAGATTATAAAAAAATGTGGTCTTCACATTGTCACTATTGAGGGCTGAGGTCTTGTAGAAGAAGAGGCCTTGACCTCTACGAACTCCACAACGTCTTCTGATGGGAAGGTTCTTTGGTCTACTAGATCGGCCTTGTTTCCAACCAGCATGTGCCGAAAAGGGGTTGTTGGAATATATGAAAATCAACGGCGTTTGTGAAAGATCCGGCCACCAATGACGTCATCTCTTGGAACACCAAGCCTAAGCTATAAGGAAATTCTTATCACCTCCATCTTTACCTAAAGCAACTAGCAGCTCACCATTAAATTATGTCATTAAAAATCAGCCATCAAGACCTATAATAGGCCTACATCCTCCTTTCCAACCTTTTTTATAAGCTTCCAAACATACAAACATCCTTTTATATACCATTTTACATTCTCTCATTTCATCCCTTGACAACTCTATACTTCTTGAATTACTTCTCTTCAGCTTATCTACATAAGCTTCCTAGACTTATGCTCATGGTGAAAGCACTTTAAATGTATCAAACACCATCCTTCTTGCTCTTTTACACTTAGAATATGCAACATGCACTCTCAATTCTTTCTTAACATCTTGTTTTAGGTCTTTTACCTTGTAATCATGCTTTTTCAAATTTTTTTTGCTCATAAAGTTTGGCCAAGAACTTAGCAAATGCTCTTGCTATCGAAATTATATAACAAGCCAGGCTTTGGGACTAAAGTCTTGTTGCTGGGCCTCAAGGTTAAAACCATCTTTTCTCACATATGTCAAGAAGAGACACCCATCCTCATAGTTCACCCTTATTCTCCTAGGTTCACTTCTCACAAATTTCAATGCCACACCCCTAGAGATAGCATACTTGGCTATTTCTTCCCCTACTTCATCTGCACACCCAAAAGTCATTTCTAACTCAGAATATTGTCTCTGGTATTCTACATTAAAATGTACATGATTACTTCTTTCTTTTGGGACCTTAAGATTATTAGCAATATCTTGGATGTCCTCACTCCCATCACTGTCACTTTCACTCCCCTCTTTAGTATGCTTACTCTCACTGGTGTGTCAGAATTGATCTCTTCACCTACCTTGCTTGTTTGGGTATTTAATAAACCATTTGGTTCATCAACTCCATCCTCCAATGAAAGTGCATTAATATCTTCATTTTCAACTAAGTGGATGTTAGGAGCATATATTGGAGCATCAATATCATGATTAGCAAAGAACTCAAATATATCGTTGTCACTCATCCATTTTATTTAAAATTTTCATTATCCCATCACTATCCTTTCAACTAAATATAGAAGCGTAATGCTTAATCCAGTTCCATTACATACAATTGTTCTACATTCTCATAGTTTAATTGATCCTTGATACATTATGGATGGATGCAATATCTAGATTTATCACTCTAAAATCCTCCAATATAAGAACCTTTTCTCCCACATAACTTAACCTAGGTTCCAGCATCCAATTCCCCCCATGATGTACATACAAATCTACTACCTTCTCCATTATGTTGATTTCACACTGCAACACCACTGATTTATCTACAAAATGCAAGCCTTGGTCAAATATGAAATTAAACACTCGGATTAGGGACTGATAAGCCGAAAACGTGATGTGTAAAATGTACGCCTATGTGCGCAAGTGCACGCGTCGCCTCAAGTAATATAGTGTACCAATGGTACTGGAGTATCGATCCACCCGGATAGGTATGTTGAATACAAAGATTGGCTTTTAAATATTATCTGATATACGTATTGTGCAAAGAAAGACTGGTGACCGAATTTAAACCTAACTACTCGATTTGAACGACCATTAGTGTAATGGAGACTAGGGTTATGTCTCCCGCCACTTTCATGGATTATTTCTTAAAGATAATATTATTCGTACTTTATTTATGATTTATTAATGGCAGGTGATCTTGCTTACTTAGATGTTCCTCTCGAGGTGTATTCGCCTATCTCGCTAGTAGAGTTGAGTGTATCTCTACCCCAACTCCTAAGATCTCAAAATGCTTAATGTTCTAATCCTTAATTGCCACCTTCTGGATCGGAATATCTCATTTACCGAATCAACCGAAGGTCGCTTACTCATATCCCTGTGCATCCTCATCTCTAGAATCTCTGGACTTAGTATGGTCACACTAATGTCAAACATCACCATGTAATTGATTCACGATAAAGCAAATGATAATAAATCATAAATCAATGAATAATACTATAAATTAATAAACTCTAATCCATTCGAATGTGACAGGTTCAATACCAGTATAGATCTGTAACATAATGAATAAGAAAATAATACGTGATATATAAACATCGCCTCTATTATCCAAAACGAAGAAAATACAATTTCGCCTTTCTTCGAGATAGATACATCATTGCTCACTCGCGTCTTCGTTCGTATGATTCCCGATACCTCAAATTCCGCACCCCCTTTTGCTTTTAATGGTGAGAAGACAAAACTCGCGCTGACGTCGCGACGTTACAACGTCGCGACGTTGAGGCGTCGCGACGTTGAGGCGTCGCGACGTTGCCACTTGTTGACTTTTAAATTAGTTGACCCAACGTCGCGACGCGCTAGCGTCACGAGGTGGGACGACGTTGAACGCCACACGCTCCGTACCCATCTTTATGCACTTTGATCCTCTGCTCTAGAACGCTTCCAAAAACTGCTCTTTCCGTACCAATTGCACCTGCATTCACACCAATTGCACTAATAAGATATTAGGCTAAAATACGTGATGAAATAAATAATGCTAAAACGTAAGACCGACGCGAGTATAACCTGAGTGTTTTAGGCACTCATCACACTCCCCAAATCTTAGCTTCGCTTGTCCCTACAAGAATGGACTTAAACTGGACTCACATCCTACAGCTACTGTAGTCTAACACTAGATATACACATGCACATGCTGATATGTAGAGAATCAAACTGGACTGACTCACACTGCTTCCGTTTTGTTCGAAATTCGCAGGATGCACATGGTTGTTCGACTTTCGAAAGAACTAGGTTGAAATAGGTAAAAGTGACTAGTACCCCAACCTCCAAGGTATTCAATAACCTTTCCCAAGGACCCCATGCATGAAATAAATGATCTCTAAGCATACTGCTGTCCTCGACGCCCCAAACTTAAGTTCAACTCACCTAATTGGGAAAACTAACTACTAAATGATAGAACACACTCGCTGTCATTTTAAACATACCTAATTACATCGTAGAGCAACACTGAGCGCCCTCGTAAGTTTACGCTTGCTGCTCATGTAGCTGGATCAGTCAGACTCCCACCACTGTTAAGGGCACCGGGCATTCGGGCCCCTCGAACATCAACAATCCCAAACACTTAACTACAAACCTATGGGTTTTGCCGCTGGAGACTTCATCTTCCCATTCCCGGTGAACGAAAGGAATACTAATGACTCACCACTGGCCTGTGGCATCGGGGCTTTGAAAGGATCCCACCTGCGCCCGGATTCACTGAAGTTCCCACTTATTCATGCCTAAATAGTCATAACTTTTTTTTTTCATTTTTCATATCAGCTCAAGGCAATCCCTTTATTCACTGTCCCATCTCTTGGTAAGCAGAGACTCCTGTGGTTTGTTGAACCTTAGTAATCAGGTCTCTCAGACCTACGATACCCTAGATCATTTGTGTGTGAGTGTGGATAAAGTTCATCAGAAATAGTTTCTTGACTACTCCGAAAGTGGTTCACTAAGCTCTCCCACCTATTCAACCTTGTCACCAGCATCAAACATCCTATGCATCCGTTTCTTCCATGATAACAGGATTCGCCCAATGCTGGATCTTTACTCTCAAACATGGCACACACACAAATTACTTCCACACACGAAACCAATACGTATAGATATGACCTATCAACAACACAAACAGACTTAAACACATGCCTCAGCAAACTAAAATGAAAAAGTATATAAAAAAAAATGAAACTAAATGGAAACACAAACTAACATGCTTTAACGAAACAAAACTACTGCATAATTACGAAAATCCAAACCAAACAGTACTAATCTAACAAAAACTCGATCACTCGATCACCACCCACACCCCCCCAAACAAAAATATGCAGTGTCCCCACTGTCAAGAAAAGAACAGTAGAGGGTGAAGAGAACTCCCCTGGTGATCGACGGCCACCGCGGCGTGGCGCGGGCGTCAGAAAGGCGAGCCGAGCAAGCCGCGCTCGAGGGACCGCCGCCGCCAGCACAAAGTACTGGCTGGGCCAACACCGTGACGCATATCACAGCTGCGCCCATGTCCTCGTGTGAGGAGGACTGCTCTGTCTCATCCTGCACGCATCAAAGCCGGGCCAAGAAGCGGAGAGCACCGGGTCCTCGTGGTCGTGGGATCGAGGGAGTCAAGCCTGCAGGGGCTACCAGGGGCGGGCGCGGAGGCGGGCGACGAGGACTGCCTAATGTCCTCCTGGGAGTCACCCAGGAGTCCAAAGCGGGCCTGATAGTCATGAAGCACGCCTCGCCCGAGGGTCATGACTCGAATCGTATCCCCAGTCGTGGTACACCCTGGCTTGTCCTCTTAACCGATATTGCTCGATGGTGTAACCACGCCTCATTGTCATCTAGGGCACCCGACTCGCTTGCATAAGCCAAAAATGAGGAAAGCGGGTGCCCCAAATTCATCTGCCGGCCCTGAAGCGCGGAGGATGGCGCCCTCGATAACCCGCCCACATCGTGCCAATATCTCAACATAGTCAGTGCACGCCGCGCCACCACGCTCGCCGCCGGACGACGCCACGTGATGAAGTGATGCTGCATTCGATATAGCCAAATGTTTGCCTCGGGCGGAGCGGCATGGCCTCATCGGCGGTTTCCACTCACCCCGCCCATTAGTCAAGACCCAAATGACCTCGGGGTAGTCGAGTCACTCGTAAAGCCAATCAAACGGCTCCGAGGGGACATGATCTAAATTATAATAGTGATTGATCGACCAGACCGGTCATCAATACACCCTCACCGAACCTTCGACCACGCCGAGCGTAGATTGGCGTAGAATTCTCGCACCACACTCATCGCAGCTGGATGAGGTGGTTGGCAAAGTGCTCGCTATCCTCGTCGCGATAGTTTCGCGGAAAAGTCGTCAGGGTGATGAAAACCCTTTTCCTTGATAAACGATCGGTTCTTGAAGATGGTGTCGAACCGATCGACGGCACCCTCATTGACGAACCGTGAGACATCATAATTGGGTGTCGAATCGTCACCGGGTCGCACTCGCTTTGTGGTGGTAACTTCATTCTCTTCCGCATTGGAGGAAAGGACTTAGGCTCCTAGGAGGGTAATGCAATGAAGTGGCACCAAAGTGACACACCCAACTGGGCTAGACAATATGACAAACACCTAGAATGCACTAGGAAAAACGAAAACTAACTAAGTGCAACTGTGACTCTAAACGTGACCCTACCAACCTGAAATAGACCTAAATGGAACCCTAAAGGTGACTCGAACTCGTGGAACCCTGCATCTAAGGTGGAAGACTAGGCCAAGACGAGGACGCCGGTCAAGTGTGGAAACGCGATCGCTGCCGTGGACCGAGAGCCGACGAGACGGTGACGGCGGTGTCGAAAAGTGGTGTTTGAGCAAACACCGGTTCACCTGTGGTAGGGACTATGCGGTGGCGTGAAGGGTGTGCAGGTGGGGACAGGTCGCAAAACCGAGCAAAGGTAAGAGCCGCAAAAATGGGAGGTGTGTGGCCTTAAAACAGGGCAATGTCGCGACGTTCGGGGCAACGTCGCGACATTCCAGAGAGTAAGTTTTCCAACGTCGCGACGTTGGGATCTCACATCGCGACGTTCCAGAGAGGTTCAAAATCAACGTCGCGACGTTGGGATCTCACGTCGCGACGTTCCAGAGAGGTTTAAAATCAACGTCGCGACGTTGGGATCTCACGTCGCGACGTTCCAGAGAGGGTCAAACCGACGTCGCGACGTTGAGACGTCGCGACGTTGTAACGTCGCGACGTTGAGATCTCACGTCGCGACGTTCCAGAGAAGGCCTACAATGTACATTATGCAACCATAGTCTAAGATAAGAGAAAACTCCCCTCGTGTAAATGTGACTCTCTGGACTTTGTCGTGCTCAACATGAGCTGATCCTCCCAAAGATTTCTCTTCGAATGCTGTCTCAAATTATACCGCCCAAAAAAAAAAAATGATTTTGATTATGGACAGCACAACAAACCAACATAACTTAAAGCAGATAATAAATAAAAATTGAGACACAAAAGGAAAATGCATGAAAAGAAACTTGGGTTGCCTCCCAAGAAGCGCTATGTTTAATGTCGTTAGCTCGACGACCTAATTCAAACGTGTTCCTGAACCCGAGCTCAGAACCGCTAATAACTCATCCGGGCAACTAAAGGAATGATCTCGCTTGTTCGCATGGAACGGCCCCCAAAATACGGCTTCAATCATCAGCAGGATCGTGGAATGTTCCTTTCAGATGTGTAATCTCCGCCCACCACGTGAAAGACCTTTATTAACGTGGAAAGCGCCCGCACCATCTGTGACTAATTTTCCTGAAGAGTTTTAGACGACCAAAACAAGAGAACTTGTTGTCCCGCCTCGAATTCCTTCCTGGTAATGTGTTTATCGTGCCAGTATTTTGTCTTTTCTTTGTAAATACGGGCATTTTCATAAGCTTCATTCTTGAATTCGTCTAGTTCATCGAGTCAGAGCGCCGTTCACCGCTAGTACCGTCCATGTTCAATCAAGCCGAGCCGCCCGCAGCTCGATGCTCTAATTCTACTGGAAGATGGCATGCTTTGCCATAAACAATTCTAAAGGGCGACATACCCAAGGGTGTTTTAAATGCTGTTCGGTACGCCCAGAGTGCATCTTCAATCTTTTTAGACCAATCCTTCCTGGAACTGTTAACTGTCTTCTCCATAATGGACTTAATTCTTCGATCTTCGATACCGCCTCGCCCATTCTCCGACCGCGGTGATACGCAGAAGAGATGCACGATGGCGCACCATACTTTCAAACCTTGTCAATCACCTTATTGCGTAAATGAGTACCATTATCTGTGGATCGTTGCTCGAGGGTTCCAAATCATGAGAATACGTGGGTTGCGAAGAAACTGAGTCACCTAATTTTTGGCATCGCTGCGGGTCGTGAATCAAGCCAACCCACTTCGAGACATAGTCTATCGCCACAAGATGTGTTGTTATAAGACGGGGAAATGGTCCCATGAAATCCATCCCCCATAGGTCAAAACAGCTCTACTTCTGCATCGGGGTGCACGGGCTTCGTCCTTTCTAAATGCCCCCCATTCGCTGATTATCATTACATGTGGATATGAAATGATGAGCATCTGAATAAAGCCTGGCCAATAGAAGCCTCGATCAAGTACCTTGGCTTCTCGCTCTCGCCACCAAATGTCCACCACATGGTAGAGAGTGGCAGTGGTTCAATATACTGCTCTGTTTCATCTTTCGCACATACCTCCGATCAATTGGACAATACAAAGGTTCAGAAAAGAATTGGCTCCTCCCAATAGTAGTGTTTCAAATGTGCGAAAAACCTCTTTTTCTGCTGATAGTTAAATCCTGAGGGACTACTCACCAAATAATTCACATAATCAGAAACCATGGAATCGTCTCTTGCCTTCAATAGCTAAGAGTTTCTCATCCGAAATCGCTATTCACTTGAACATCACTGGGCCTTCCAATCGCGGAAAGATGATTCGCTACCAGTTCTCGCCAGCTTTTCGTTTTTAATCTCAACATCAAATTTCGCAAAGAAAAGAACCCTGTACCCTGATTAATCGAGGTTTGGCGCCTTTTTAGTCATCAAGCATTTAATGCAAGCGTAATGACAAGGTGAACGACGACCTTGTTACCAATCAAATAAGGTCTGAATTTGTCAAAAGCAAAGACAATAGCCACAGTTCTTTTCTCAGAAGGGCATAATTTAACCGAAAGCATCATTCGTCTCACAGATAGTAAATTACTCCGGAAAATTTTCTTCGCTTCGGCCTAACACCGCCCACTGCAAATCGCTAAGGCCGCACATAAGTTCAAATGGAAGACCAATCCGGGTCACGACACAGAGCCGATACCGGGCCATCTTTCAACACTCCAAAATGCATGCAAACACTGCGAATCAAACTTCAAACCCGGGGTCCTCGACCGTGAGATTAGATTGTCCAATGGCAATCCGAGAAGTCTTGATGAAGCTATAGAATCCAAATGTGTCTAAAAACTTATGATCCCTTTAACTGATGAGGGTGGAGGTAATTTTTCAATCGCTTCACCTGCCTCGTCCACCTCTATTCCTCTTCAATAAACTGATGACCTAGACAATACCCTCTTGTACCATAAAATGGCACTTCTCCCAATTGAGTACTAAGTTGGTCTCCTCACATCTTATCAAGACTAATCTCAAATTTTCCAGACAGTTGTCAAATGAATTACCCAATACCGAAAAATCATCCATGAAGATTTCGATTGTCTTCTCAACCATGTAGGAGAAAATGGCCATCATACATCGTTGAAAAGGTGCTCACGCATTGCACAGCCCAAAAGGGCATCCGCTTGAATGCATCAACCTATAGGGATATGAATGTCAGTTTTCTCCCGATCTTCGTGGCTATAGCAATTTGATTGTACGGAATATCCATCCAAAAAGCAATAATATTCATGGACCTATTAATCGATCCAAGATTCGATCTAGAACCAAGAATGGAAATGATCTTTCGAGTGGCTCTGCCCATTTTCCTCCGATAATCACAAAATCCTCCACCCAAAGAACTGGCTCGAAGGCGTAATATATTCTCGCCTTATGACAGCTTGTTCCGCCTTCTTGTGGGTACTACTTAAACTGGATCTACCTACGCACTATCTCGAAATAGATAAATTATTCCAAAGATCCGTACCATTTCAATACTTCCTTTCGAATCATTCTTCATTGTTGATTCAAATTTCCTCTCGCTTCCATCAAGGTTTGCGCCCATCTTCAGCAAAGTACGATGCATGCACATGGAAGGGCGAATCCCTTTAAATCCAAGCAGAGACCACCCAAGCGCATTTTTATGGTCTCTAAGGACCTCAAGAACTTCTCCTCCCAACGCCCAAGGATGCCAGATGATTCACCAGGTAGGGTAGATGCTACCCTAGATATGCATACCAAATGGCTAGGTAGAGGTTTTTGTTCCACTGCGGTTGTTCAACCATAGCACCTACTGCTTTAGCTCCTTCGCCTGTAGATTCAAAGCATTTCCTCCTATCAGTCCGAAAGAATCCATCCATTTTACATATTCTTCTCGTCTTCGCATATTCTCGTAACTATTCTCCACTAGGCTAGCTCCAAAGGGTCGTAAGAGACCACTTTGGCTAGACACTATAGCTCTACTATTTCGCCATGAAGCACTTATCACTCATTGATGTCTCACATGTTTCAAACACGTCAACTTGACATCTTCCGCACTCTCAATTTTAGTTCTCCTCTAAACGCCAATCATTGCCTCGCGCTTGCAAGAAATGGGTCTCGCCCAAGATTATGGGTATTTCTTTTATCTTCTTCCATATCTAAGACAATGAAATCACGGGAAGATAAACTCACAACCACTAAGACATCTTCTATTACCCCTCCTGATGCTTCAAGGATCCGTCAAGAAGTCAAGTGTGACTGTAGTTGGACGAGCTTCACCTAATCCCAAACATTTAAAAATGGACAATGGCATGAGATTAATGCTGGCACCTAAATCACATAGGGCTCTCTCAAAGATAGCATTTCCAATGGTACAAGGAATAGTGAAACTGCCTGGGTCTTTAAGCTACTAGCTTCCTCCGCACGCAGACTATTCCCGCTGTTTAATCAAGCCAACCGCCCACCTTCTTCGAGACAAGATGTCTTTCATAAACTTACATAACCGGGCATCCGCTCCAGCATCGCAAACTGATATCACGTGTAGCTTTTCAACACCTCCATGAACTCAGAACCGCTTGTCCAACTTATGCTTCTTTAGGCATCAGATATGGAATTGGTGGGCTGTCCTTGCTTCCAAGAGGTTTCCGGCAGATCAAGCCCCGAGGTCGTTCCTCATCCGTACATCATTCTCAAATGTGTGGTGTGGTGACTGGTCGATGACCTTCGCCTCTACCTCTATAATCGATTTCCTCGTGTTTCCAATTTCTTACCACTTCTCAAAGATGATCGCGAACGCGGTTCATTCCGATCTCTTCGGGTTTATCAATTGCTTGGTAAGGAACCCACATTTTTTCGCCAATGATTTGCCATTCGCCCATCCGTACTTCCAAGCCAACCGTGGCCGCTGATTGCTCAACCGGGTGGCTTGCTGGCCGTGATATTCGCCTTTGTCTCATTCATAAAAGCAGAGTGGGAAGTCAGCATTGCGCTAAAGGGCTTGTTCTAAGTCCACCTTTTTCTCAGGAGGTGGTTCGCTAACTCTGGCTCGAATAAGATATTGTTCTGACTTGCCCTCCATCCATACCATTGCTCGACCGCTCGATTCTCGATTATTACGCCCACCCTTAGCCTTGATTCGATTCTAATAATCGCTTCCATACCGTCCTTGCCGTGATTGACTCCGAACAACCCGACACCCACCGGGCCCCGCCCAATGCTTCTGGCTCGACCAGCATTGCGGCTATCAGGTCATTCACGTAATTCACACAAATCCCAATACGGGTCGTCCGTATGGCATTCGCGGTTCCTTGCTGTCTAGTTAACTGCTTAGTCAGCTGTGCAACATGATTAACCAAATTATCGAGAACCTCATTATCCGTGCCACCCATGGCTTTCACCGGGTGTAGTCTCCTCTCCTAGGCCAGACGGTGTTACTGCAAAGATCTTCCGTAATTTCATAAGCTTGGTCCGTGGTTTTCTTCATTAGCGCTCCTCCAGCCGAGGCATCAATCACTGTTCGTTGCATTCCTCGCACCATTATAGAAAGTATGGACCGCATCCATCCGTCATTCCGTGATGTGGGCACTTCCTAATAGTTTGTGAAATTGCCCCATGCCTTCGCCGTGCTCCTCCCCTCTAGTCAGCTTCAAAAGTATTGATCTTTTTGCAAGTTGTGCAATTTTCGATGGAGGGAAGAAACTCGGGTCGTGAATTTTGCACTAAATCGCTCCATGAGGTAATGGAACCGGTGGCTAACTTGTTAACCAATGTTTGGCTCTATCTCCTAGTGAGAGTGGAAACAGCCTCAACCTCGAAAGGGCCTCTTCTGAACCCCATCAGACTGATCGTATCGCAAACTTCAAGGAAGTTGGTCAAATGCATATTTGGATTCTCATTAGGCAACCCGTGGAACAATATGTTCTGAAGCATCTGTAAAGTGACTGACTTCAACTCGAAGTTATTTGCCTGAATAGGTGGTCTTCTCGATAGTCAGCTCAACAATAAAGAGGTAGTGCAAACTCCTAAAAAACATGAATCCGGGATCATCCGGCCGTATGCGCCCGTGCTCGATTCCTTCGTTATTCCCGCTTCGCCTCTCGTGGCTCGCTTTGCTCAATGCTAAGATCCCGCCTTCATTGTTTTCCATGTTTGCTTGAATTCTATTATGTTCGCTCTCTGCTCTCTACAGATTCGTGAAAAGTTCTTCTGCCAGGATCAAACAGATGTCGGGTCAACCTGATCCTCGTCGTCGCATGTACTCATCAAACCTTTATCTCACATCACACACGAAACGCGTACCAAATTACCAGAATTCTTGTAAAAACAAATAAAAACAAAAAATTCTAGAGTAATATCTAATTGTCAGATTCTTATATCACTCTAAACCTCGTTCCCCATTAAACGCGCCAAAAAACTTGATAAGCCGAAAACGATGTAAAATACCGCCATGTGCGCAAGTGCACGCTACGCCTAAGTAATATAGTACCAATGGTACCTGATATCGATCCACGAGGATAGGTATGTTGAATACAAAGATTGGCTTTAAATATTATCCGGATACGATGTGAGAGTAATCGGTGACCGAATTTAAACTCGAATCAATGATTCGGAACGACTAATATGTATCGGAGACTAGGTTATGTTCCTCGCCACTTCACGGATTATTTCAAAGATAATATTATTCAGTTTATTTTATGATTTATTAATGGCAAGGTGATTTTGCTATTTGTGATACCCTCTCTCGAGGTGTATTCGCCTTATCTCGCTAGTAAGTAGAGTCAGTGTATCTCACCCCAACCCTGCATCTCAAATGCTTTAATGTTCTAACCTTAATCGCCACCTTCGGGACCGGAATATCTCTATTTACCGAATCAACCAAGGTCGTCTACTCATATCCCCAGGTATCCTCATCTCTCGAATCTCGGATCTCTAGTATAGTCACACTAATGTTGGCCAAACATCACCATGTAATCGACCACGATGTAAAGCAAAATGATAATGAATCATAAATCAATGAATAATATAAATTAATAAACTTTAATCCATTCAATGTGACAAGGTTCAACAATACTTAGGGTATAAAGATCTTATTCATAATGAATAAGAAAATACTAATATGTGATATATAAAACATCGTCTATTATCCAAAACGAAGAAAATACACCACGGTTCTTCTTCGAGATCGATGCCACCGTCGCTCTGAATTCGTGCCCTCGCTCAGATAGGATTCCCGATACCTCAAATTCGCGACCCTTTGCTTTTAATGGTGAGAAGACAAAACTCGCCGACGCCGAGACGTTACAACGCCAAGGAGGCCGTTGAGACGCCGCGACGCCGAGGCGCCGCGACGCCGCTTACCGCCGACTTTTAAATTAGTCGAACGCCGCTGACGCTAGCGCCAACACGTGGGGGATTCTGACATTGAACGTCGCGACGCTCCAACATCTTTATGCACTTTGATCCTTCGTCTAGAACGCCTAAAACTCGCTTCTTTCCGCACCAATTGCACTCCGTATTCACACCAATTCGTGCCTTAATAAGATATTGAAGTTATAAAATAATGATTAAATGTAAAATAACGCTAAAAATGTAAGACCGACGCGGGTATAACCTGAGTGTTTTAGGCACTCATCAGGGACCATATGTAGCCATACAACACACAACACAACAGGTTCGACACATCGTGTTTGTGTTGCCTTTTTGTATAAGCATCACAACATAATCAAAGACTGGACTACATAGCATACACACAAAGCACAATGATTTATTAACTACAATTCATAACATTGCCTTTTTTTTATGAAGAAACACAACATAATCAAAGACTAGACCACATAGTACACAATAATAAAGCACATTGATTTATTAACTATAATTCATAACAAAGACTGGACCCCACATTGAATAAAATACACAAACAACTTTCCGGGACCACATGATATGACCATAACAATTAATTAGCAAATTGGACAAAAAATTGCCCCTAAAGGCATAAATAATCTCACATATAAGGAAATACAATACAACTATGCTCTAGCCTTTATCGGGTTTTGGGATCACATGTCCCTAAACACGAAACAGAGTAGGGACCACATCCATTTAACAAAAAATTTGGAATTCAAACTAGAGACAAATGCATACAGTACCTTTCAATGCTTTTTGTTCCTTCCCTTTACGCTTCCGAACTCCCTTTCACTTGTTGGTCTTAGATTAGGGTTTGAAGTTAGGGAGAAAATCCCCCTTTTGATTACGTTGATAGATTAGGTGGATTAGAGCAAGAAAAATGATTTGGTGTTGAAGTTTAGAGAAGAACTTGATTTTGGTGCTAGATTATGGGGAATTCAGGGCAATGAAATTGATATGGAGTGTTGATTTTGATTTTGAAATCGATTAGGGCAGTGAAGAAAATCAAATGTTGGGTTGAAAATAGGGCTGAGAAAGAACACAATGTTGTCTTGATTTCAATTTGGAGAGGATTAGGGCGAAATTGAATTTGATTTTGGGTTTAAAATGTGGTCCTAATGCAATTAGCCACGTTGGCAGCCATGTCAGCATCATTTTAACGACTGTTTGTCCAACAAAGCAAGCTGGTGATGGCATGGGCATATATGAGCTACGAACATAAACGTCGGGGGCACAAGTGGACCAAAAAAAGAACTTAGGGGAAAAATTAGACTTATGGTATAAACTCAAGTGCATTTATGCACATTTCCCCCTATTTTCAGAGTTTTAATGTATCATAACACTAGGAATTGGATGGATACATGGTTTTTCTTATAATCTTGGTAGTTGTAACATGGTTGAAGCAATATGGGGCATTTTGCAAGGCTTGCGTGAAGTTTAGGCTATAGGCGTTTATTAGTGACAACAAATTCGTTGCTTGTGGTGAAATATGGCTAGAAGGGGCTTATGAATCTTACATACAAGTTCATAATTTGTATGTAGCCATTAAAGAGTTATTGGCAAGAGATTGAGAAGTGAAGCTAGAGCATGTTTATAGAGAGCAAAATAGGGCTACTGATTGTTTAACATCAATGTCTATGATGCATGATCGTAATGTTCAATTATATCAAGAACCTCTAACTCAAATCAAGCAAATTTTGTGAGAGGATAAAGTGGATATCACATGGGCAAGAATAGTTCCTATGAACTAGAATGAAGCATATGTTATGTTATTGTGGTGCTCCTCTTTGAATAATAAATAAATAATGTAAATGAAGTATTATAGTAATCGATATTATTATTTAAAGGTTTTATTTTAACTTTTAACTTTTAAGCAAAGTAAATAATATTGTTTCTAGGATTTTAGAAAACCCTAACCTCGTTTTCTCTCAACTTCTTCTCTACTAACCTCTTTTCCTTTAATCAAGGAGGAATGATTTTTTGGCCATTCTTGGTATGAAATCACTCATTTACATCTCTTTCCATAATTTTCTTCCTCAATAAAGTAATTATTCAACAAGATTTAGGTTTTGTTTTGTTTTTTTTCGCTTTACTGCCGCCTGCTATACCGTATATTGCCATCGCATTGCCTCGCAGAGATGACGTTTGTTTGTCATCACAGGTAATGAATGCTTATTTGTGCGAGAAATGATTTAAACGAAAGAAACTATATCCGACAATAAAAGAAATTAAATCAATATGGTCATTAATATGTTGCAGAACTAGAATTATAGGTATTTTAGTCACAATAGTAATATTAAATATGTAGACTCAACTATCAAATGTACATACTTTGAGCTGATTCATTATGCTATTAACCGAAATGTTGTTTCATCCTCTATGATTTTACTGATTTTGGTTCTATGTTCAATCGATGTATTGCTAATTTGAATCAATAAAACTATTTTTCTCTCAAAAAATAAAAGTGATACCGTTTCTAGACATTGATTACAAAAGAAGGGATACCTTCAATATCCCTTAAAAAAAAATTAAAATGGAACAGGAAATTCTTCCGAGTTTGGTTAGAGTAAACTAGCAGATGAAAAGAAAGGTGACAGCAGTTTCATTGATGAAGTTGAGGAATGTATATACAAAATGGTAGTATATATCTTTACATTTTCCACACAACCAATTACAAGTAACAGAGCAGGTGCACTTGCAAGCAAGAGGAATACCACGGCCTCAAGCAGCTGGATAGGATGCTTCTCCATGGCAATCCCACAGAGACCTTCATCAGCTCCAATGTCCCTTTCCATTCTTATGTATCCATCCTCGCCCCATCCCGTTCCCCATGAATTCTTAACCAACCAGTATTTGGTTCCATCATCACTTTCCCCATATCCAACTGCTGTAACACCATGGTCCAGCTGAGTTCCACACTGTCCTGTGAACACCCCGCCGGAATAGAACTGGAAGTCGGAGCCACCAGCATCAATGGCCACAGAAACAGGGTGGTGGGCCACTGCCTTGAGCAGCGTTCGCTATTGGCGGCACATCTTCATAGTTCTTGATCTTGGCCGCACTAGACCCTGCCTTTCCTCTTGTTGCATGTTCCATCAACTCCTTGTAGGCGTAGTTTGCTCTAGTCAGGAGGCTCCTGGGTTGCCTATGATAAATTCAAAGGCGCTGTCCATGAGACCACCCTCACAGCCCTGGTCTTCACCATTTGTGTCGCAGTCTACTAATTCTTGCTCAGACAATGAGATTAACTTCCCGGTTTTGAGCTGGGTTATCCCTTCCATAGCAGCCACTGCAGAAAATGCCCAGCAGCACCCTTTTTGGGGAGGAGAAGGACAAGTTACGAAACAAAGTAAATGTAAAATTTTAGATTAGAGGAAACAAGGGTATACATAGTTAGCCCTGAGGGATAGCTCACGGGTCGAGCTTTGGGTTTGTTATTTAATGGTCATCAATTCAAGTCCCCTTAAAATCATAGGAGGATTTACCTGATCATTGGCAAGCTGCTCTGGACACACATGGTTATAAAACAAGGAAGGAGAATATATAGTTGAGAGCCTTACCACATTGACCTTGGTCCTTAACGGGGGTAACAGCCCCTTTCTTCCTCCAGTCCATGCTATTCGGCACAGCTTCCACATATTCGTACCTAAATGATGTGATCTCTGATGATTTTGGATGGGAAGACATCTTGTATCCATTGTTAGAGGCCTTGAATTCTTCATTTGTTTGGTCTGCAAATTCGTTTATGCTCAGCGTGTAACGTCGATTAATCCCGGCACTGTTGACGGATTCAATGTACTCCACATTGTCCTTAAATATCTTGTAACGCCTTTCCTTGTCTGCAATGTCCTTGTATGTGCGGCCATAACGAGCCATCCATTCCTCATGCCTCTCAGACATGGAAACTTCGTGCAGTGTTCGGGACAAGGCTTGAGAAGCCCAAACCCCCATGATCAGCAATGTCACACAGATGATTTTCGTTTCCAATGCCATGGTTAGCAACTGAAGATCAATATTGTAATGATTGGCGATGCGAATGATAGTATCCTTCGGAGGCGTAGGTATATATAGTAAATGCAGTTGCTTCCTTTATGGCATGACATATTCAAATGGACACGGACCCAACTCCCCAGTTGGTCCGGCAAGATACCTATGACCTAGACAAGCAAGTCTGGTTCCGTGGACGCTGCTCCGTTGCGCCGGTGTTCACGTCTTTGTCAGGAACAATTTTGTTGGAACTTCGGTGAAATATTAACGACCTTAAATTTGAAGGTCCCGTTGTTCTGTGATTGTAGTATATGCTTTGTTTTGTTTTCTTCTAGAGCGAGCAGGAGGCTTTGAAGTGAGACACGTCCAAAACCCAATTTTATAGTGAGTTAAGAGCTATAGTTCCATAAACTTGGACAGTTCAACTGACTGCACCTTGCCCACTACGGTAGAGGTGACTGATTGTGAGAACAGTTCTAAGATGATATCATCGGAGTTTGATAATCTAGATATGGGTAGAAGTTCTTGGCACTATATAAGTACGAGCTTTAGATCCTTTCAACTTAGTAAACGCATTGATTCGTGTCACAACAGTAGCGATCCGAATCAACAAAATTTATCCTAAGTTTCTTCCTACCGCCGTAAATGCTATCGCAGATAGGCCATTTCATACGAACACAGTACTTCGTTTTCTTCGTATTAAATGATTTGAGTGGTCAAAATTCTGAATTAAATTTGATTTTAAGGTTCGGGGTAAAACAGGGGGTGGTTGGTTGCAAACTGAAAATAAAATAAAATAAAATGTAAAAATGTAACCCTCAAGTGTTAGCATCGGGCTTAGGATTCTAAACCGAGGGGTCCTCGTGGTCATTTCTCGCTACTGGAGGATGACATTATATTCATCTTCCGAACCTGATTCGTTTTAGCTATAAAACCTAACCCTAAAATTTTCTTTGAAAATGGCATTCACTCGACCATTTATGTTCTCGCCGCCCAACGAATGCCTTGATTCACATTACAATGGGTAATAAATGGTAACTAATGAACATCACAAGATCTAGTAATAAGCATCAAATGAGCACTAAAAGATTACCAAGTACTGACCATTCAACGTGAATCGAAGGGATCTAAACCTAATGTTAAAGGGAGAACACAGACGGCAGCAGTGAGTACCTGCGTGAAGAACAGAGGACCTCCAGTAGCCCAGATCCTGCACCCAGCAGCCTTCCTCTTCAAGGAGGAAGAGGTCTAGCCAAACATCCTCTGAGTTGTCATCCTCAGAGGAGTGTTTGGTAGCCGAGAAAGGGAGAGAAAGTGAGAGAAAATGGAGAAAAATGGGAGAACTGGAACCCTAACTTTATTTACAGCAAAAAATCCGTCCTTTCACAGTGTATACAAAAAATGGCTTATGTAGCCTTACAAACTAAGTGAAATACCATACAATCCAAACATAAGTGATTACAACAAGGGTAGAAAGGAGAAAAACCAAAAATTGTAACAAAAAGCTGGAAGGCCAAAAGCAGGGAATGAAGATCAGGGGAACGTTCCAGTAGCTGGTGGGCTGAATAGTGCTCGCAGAATGTTTTCCCGCAGCAGAAGTTTTTTCTTCACATTTTGCTCTTCTTTCCTTCTGATCTTTTGATTTGAAATGCTGAGTTTGACTAGAATTCTTCGTGCTTGGATCGACTCAACAATTTCGGCATAATTAGGTAGCAAAAACTGCAAAATTTGCCACAAAATGTGATCACAGCAAGATAGGACCTTAATGTAAATCGATTAATTAGAATGATTAGTATACAAAAAGCACTCAAACCTATAATAAATAGGGTTCAAAATAGCACTTTTGGGCACTAATCACACTCCCTTAACCTACACATTGCTGGGCCCTTAGCAATGAAAGAAAGAAAGAAAAGAAAGAAAGAGAGAACATACAAACGATACAAAATAACGTTTCACAAAATTATATTTCGTGGCTAGAATGAAAATGCCTAACCATAAGTAAAATCATCAAAGCCGTGTCCAATGACTATCATATAGAGAGAATGAATGCATACACAAAATTGAGTATTAAAAGAGCCTCATTCTTGGTGAATCAACTAGAATTTCCACCAAAAATCTAAGTGTTTATTTGATCACTTTCAACAATAAACTCCGCTAAACCGCACTCTCCCCAACTCCAGCTACTACCACGACCTAGCATGCCAACCAACCTAAATAGACCAGACCCACCTCTTATTCCACAATTCTTTCATACTGTAGGTGCACGTCGAGGAATCGACCACCAAAGTCCATGTAACTGGGACTCCACCGATGACTCCCAACCAATTAAGGCTTAGGGCACCAAGTCACGAGGATCTTTCGACCACTAACTCTTCAGTTTTAATTCCTGACTTCCGAATGATTTCGAGATCTAGCACTCCATAACTTGCCTAACTCCACCTATCCATTTCCATGTAGCGAGCACTAAGCCCAAGTGGGCTCCCAACCTGAAGATTTGCAAGATCGGCTTTAGCCGCTACATATACCCCTGATCGTGCTCGGGTTTCAAGGCAAAGCATTGCAATTTTTTTTCTTTTTCTTTGCTTTTTCAAGACGATTATCTCTCTTCCACATGGGTCCCTTAACCCATTAAAGGCGGTCAATGAAACTAGAGAGGTTATGCAAAGTAAAGGAGGCTGCGCAGTTTTTTCAATATCATTGAAACCTAATGTGCTCAAAGGTTATAAAAGCGGAAGAAAAAGGTCAAATTAATAAGAATTCAACTAATCATTCACTAACCAAGCATGGAACCAACAAGATCGAAGAATTTAACAGTTTAAATTTTCCAACTCAGTGTTAAAGAAAAACTAATAAAAATTTGATTGCAAATGGGGTCCTGATTTTTAAAGTAAGCTGCTTAGTATACTACCAGAAGGGAACCCCACGCTTGCCACCGAACATCACAAATGGGCTTGTACAAAATAATAACATGAAACATAACATAAAAGCCACTTCCTTTCGCTAATCCCTCCCTAACCCAAACATCTCTGTCCAAATGGGGCCTTGATTGAGAAAAATTAGGAGAAGGAAGTGTTACCTCCTTACGAGATGATCATTTCTGGATAGGAGACTTCAAGCTTTCCATCGACATCTATCACCTGCCAGCCTTCAAATAAACAAGCTGTAGAGAAGAAAAGAGAGGGAAAAAGTGATCAGCCTTGAGCATTTTTTAAACAGCACTTTCATAATAATTCAAAAATGTTCTTTTGGCCATATTTGATCACACTCTAAGCTTCCAACGGTAACAAGAACGCCTAAAACGGAGTTCTACAAGTTGATGAATGGAACAAAATTCGGAGGCGAAAAGGGGCCCATAGCTTAAAATTTTTCGCTTGTTAGCTTAAATTTCGCAAATTTAACGAAAATTATCAGTTAGCTTAAATTTTTTTTTTCTTTTAATATCAAATAAAATAATTAATTAAAAATAAATAAAAAATAAAAGAAATAATAATAAAAATAAAAGATTTTATTTTAAAAGAGACAACAAATTATTAATATATATATATATATATATATATATATATATATATATATAAATAATTTTTTTAAATTAATTTTATTTTTTTAAATAAAAATAGTATATATAAAAATCTTTTTTTCTTTTTTTTAATATATAAAAAAATAATAAAAAAATAAAATAAAATGCAGACACCGTGCACTGCTTGGCGTTTAGTGAAAATGATCACTTATTAATAATGAATTTCGCTAGCTAGCGAAAATTTTGTCAATTGCTTATATAGCGAATTTCATTTCGTTGTGACCATAAATTTTCGCTTATTATTTACAAAAATTCCTGCCTTTCATTTCTCTCGTCAATTTCTTCAATCAACTTGCACTTCACTAAACTCGCAAAAATTAATACAAGAAAAAATTAGGAAAATTATGCAGCAAAATTAATCTGAAACAAGAATTTAACTAAAAATTAGAGAAAATATATAAAGAAAAATTAAAGAAATCTAAAATAAAATACTTTATAAAATAAAATAAAACAAGAAAATTTTAAAACAAAAGTAGGAGGACTGGTGGTTCTCAAACCAATTTTCTGGGCTCGAGGTCGAACTACGGACTTAAATGTTTGGTTCGGGTGCTCAACCGAACCAAGACTAACCAACCATCGTGCCATGCGCATGTGCTACCGCCATCGTTTTGATGTAGTGGCAAAGGCCCGCATTGGCCACTAATTTCTTGAATTGTAGACAGCAAAGGTAATTGATGTGACCTTTTGTGGTAGGTGCTTCTTTGTGTTTGGATCAGTCGCAGTGATATACACTTGGTCACAAGGCATTCATGGTTCGCGTTGACTTTGGGCTTTTCTATTTCTTCCTTTCCACTACCCTCCTCAGCCAACATTAGGGAGGTTTCTTCTTTCTTCTCCCAAGGACAGACAGCAGCACCATTATCTGAGGATTCAAAATTTTCTACCAGTGGCTGCTGTAGACAGGGCTCCTCCATCATGGTGTCAGTCAAGAACCCTCATTCTGGATTTTCTTCCTCTTGATGAACAAGCTTATTGGTGAGCTTTGAGATGGATTCCTGCAAGATGTCCAATTTTTGATCAATTTCACTTTGGAACCCATCCAATTCCTTGTTCAAGGAGCTCTCAATCAGACGCTCGATTGGCCGACAGCCACGCCTCTTGCTCCTCTATGAAATTATCCACTTGTTTGCTCAAGTTCGTGGATGGCTTGTTCAACAGGATGGGTCATGGTTGTCGGTAGCTGGGCACACATGGAGGTTCAGGAGGTGAATATCATGGGAGGTCTTCGGGTTCCCATGAGAATTCAGGTGGATTCCCCAACTATGGCTGTAAGCACTACCATATGGTGAACTCATCCATTGGTTTCTATAGTCCCTCATGGACATGTGTTCTGTGGTTACCCCCGCCACATGTTGATCGTATTTATTCCTCTTCCATCGGGTTCACCCAACCCTGATCGCTTAGCCCCAACCCACTCGGAATCGATCCTCTGCAAAGAAGACAGACAAACACTAACAATAATCCTCAGAAGATCGCTTTTTTTTTTGAAATGAAAAAAAAAAATGACAATGAAATATAAAAGAAATTCACCAAACTTGTGATGAGGATCACAGTGTTTCACAACCGTCAGAATGCACTTAGGCACCATCCGCAAGAACGCGCCATTTGACTGCGCTACGTTAGTATGATCCTAATCAACAAAATTTATATCCTAAATTCCTCCTACCACGTAGTCAAGCTACTCGTAGTAGCAGCGGTTCAGGGTCGAACACGTGGACGGTTTTCTCTGTGCATAAATGATTTGAGTGAAGTCAAAATTGGTGAATTAAATTTGGATTTTTAAGGTTTGGGTAAAAACAGGGGGGTGGTTGGTTGCAAACTGAAAATAAATAAAATAAAATGTAAAATAGAACCCCTTGAAGTGTTAGGCTACTGGGCTTAGGATTCTAGGGCAACTGAGGGGTCCTCAGGGTCATTTCCTCGCGTTGGGGAGGATGACATATATTCATCTCCCGAACCGGATCTTCGTTTAGCTATAAAACCTAACCCTAAAATTTTCCTTGAAATGGCATTCACGCCATTTATGTTCTCGGGCCAATGAACGAAGCGCTTTGATTCACATTACAATGGGTAATAAATGGTAACTAATGAACATCACAAGATCTAGTAATAAGCATCAAATGAGTACTAAAAGATTACCAAGTACTGATCATTCAACGTGAATCGAAGGGATCTAAACCTAATGTGCCAAGGAGAACACAGACGACAAGAAGTGAGTGGCCTTGAAGAACAGACTCTCCAAGAGGCCTGCATCCTCAAGACTCAGCAGCCTTCCTCTTAAAGGAGGGAAGAATTAATGCCAACATCCTCTCAGTTGTCATCCCCAGAGGAGTGTTTGCAGCTTCGAGAAAGGGAGAGAAAGTGAGAGAAAATGAGAAAATGGAGAACTCGAACCCTAACTTTATTTATTAAAGAAAAATCCGCTCCTTCACAAGCAGTATACAAAAATGGCTTTATGTAGCCTTACAAACTAAGCGAAATACATACAATCCAAACATAAGTGATTACAATAGCGGTAGAAAGGAGAAAAACCAAAAATTGTACAAAGCTGAAGCGCCAAAAGCAGGAATAATTCATCGGGAGGAACAAAGGCTCAGGAAGGAGGGGTCAACAAAGGTTTCGCAGGAATGTTTTTCCTCAGAAGGGTGTTTTTCTTCACATTTTTCTTCTTTCCTTCTGATCTTTGATTTGAATGCTGCTTGACTAGAATTCTTCGTGCTTGATCGACTCCAACAATTTCGCGATAATTGTGAGGCAAAATCGCAAAATTCGCTCACAAAATGCGATCATTAAAATAGTAGGACCTTAATGTGTAAATTGGATTAATTAGAATGATTAGTATACAAAAAGCACTCAAAACCTATAATAAATAGGGTTCAAAATAGCACTTTTTGGGCACTAATCACGCTTGCATTTTAAAACTGTGAGGGCATCTCGTCCAAAGCTTTATAATATATATACGACAGCGGATCGTTATAAATGATAATATCGAGAGCCAATCCCAACCCCAAGCAGGGTGTTTGTCATAAGTCGTTTTTCCCTTTAAAGTTGTTTGATTTGGCCTCACAATCTTATGAGACACAATGAAGATGTTGTATCTGTATAAGGGTGTTTGTTACATCCTACATCGAATAGAAGAGAAAGTTTCTAGCACTATATAATAAGTCGTATATATGGACTCCTCTCAACTTAGTAAACACGTTTTTAAAGCTTTGAGTATATAGTAAACCAAAATCGAAAACTGAAAACCGAAACTGAGATTTGTATAAAACAAAAATCAAAACCGAACAAATCGGTTTGGTTCAATTAACCTACTTTTCGATTTTATTTTGTTGATTTTTTTGCCCACTCCTAATGTAAGGAATCAGACATTCCTATACGCAACGGAAATGTAATTTAAATAAATCTGTACATACATACCGTTCTTCGAGAAACAACGCAGCTTCGATTCAATCGCAGCCGATCACTCAGCCGCACACACGCCCAAATTCTCCAAGGTATCCACACGAATAACTCTCGCGATCCTCACGAATTTTAACTCGGCTTAATATGCTAGTTCTCGAATCATCTCATGATCATAATCCAAGTTTTACGATCTATTTATAGATCGATTTTGATAGCTTATAAATAATCCTCATAAATAAATGATTATTTAATTTCAATAAATAGGAGAATTAATTCATAATTAATTATCATAAATATGAGAAATTAATTGATAATTAATTCATAACTGATTTCCATAAATATTAGAAATTAATTCATAATTAATTTTAATATTTATTTCTAATATTTATGATAAATTAATTCATAATTATCATAAATATTATAATTATCAAATAATTATTTTGTTTTAACCCAAGAATTATTCTTTTTTTGTGTGTGACCCTTAGGTTCCTAATTCATCCGGCAATAAATATAAATTGTAATTTTAGACTTATATTGGCTTTAATACACATAAACCAACAAACTCCCCACTGACTAAAGTCAATTTAGTCGTGAGAAATTCTAAGAGATTAGATAAATTAAACAACTTTAATTTATCATTAATTCAACAATTAATCAATTTATATTTATAGTCAAGATTGGTCTCTAGCGACATCATGACCACCTCAACTCTAGGAAAAGTCAAGTGATCGACTTCACCGTGCATGAACTAGATTCCAGAGCAATTATTATCCTTTCATCATCCCATATCTCTTATTAGTAACACGAGTAAGGTGTAAGTGTCAACTTAATCAGACTAATTTACTCATTTTTAGTTTCAAAAATCAACTCCTTAAATAAATTTAGAACTTTTCTAAATGTATTTGTTTGTAAACATTCTCGAGTTGACATTTCAACACATGGTTACCTTGAGATATACTCCCACTATTAGAGTGATGAACTTATATTGATCATAAACTATCAATTGTGTTTTTCATTATACCCAACTTTCATTATTCATACATAGCGTAACAAGTATGAACTAATTGAGTCAAAGCATAATTTCCAACACTAAAGATACTCTTATGATCTCAAGTCCAAGGATAAATTATACTACTATCATATAGAGATTATACCATTGACACTCAAATAGCTAACCTTATGAAAATATATCTGTGGGTCATTCCAGTAAATATGTTCTCCAACACATTACTCACATATCATCATATGTGCTAATCTATCCGCATTAACAATGTCCTTTTATTGTTAATACTACGATTAGAGAATATTTAAGAATAATAAATATATATTCTAAGACTTTATCATCAAAATATACATTATATAAAATGATAAACTCTGTCATATTATTATCGACAAATTAAAACAAAATGAGTTAAATAAATATATAAGCTTTCATCCATATGACTACATCCAATTATGTTTATTCTTCAAACCATATGAAAATACATGACTATCATGTTTTTTCTGAGATAAAGGTTTAGTCAATGGATCAGCTATATTCTCCTCTGTATGAACCTTTCTTTGATTGATCCATGCTAAACTTCTTTAGCATTTTATCAATATATGTCGATTGTGACAGACCTAGCAACTTATTCGATCTATCACGATAGATCTTAACTCCCAAAATATAAGCTGCTTCTCCTAAATCTTTCATTGAGAAGTTTTTCGATAACCACTCTTCTTTAACTGGAATAAGAGAGGGTATGTCATTTCCTATTAATAATATAACATCCACATATAAAATGAGAAACCACAATACTCATTGATCTTTTGTATACACAAGGCTCATCTTCATTTTTGATGAAACCAAACATTTTGATTATTTCATCAAAACGAATATTCCAACTTCGATGCTTGCTTTAGCCATAAATGACTTTGTAGTTTCATACTTTATTAGGGTCTTTCGAGACAAACCCTAAGGTTGTATCATAAGTACACCTCTTTCTTGTAAATGTCCTAAGAAAAGCAAAGCCTTAACATCCCATTTCCGTTTATTTCATAGTCATAGTATGCAAATATAGGCAAGTATTATCCTAATGGATTTCAACATCGCCATCATAAAGGTTTCCCTACAGTCAATACCACGAGCTCTGCTTGAAACCCGCAACTAGCCTTGCTTTGTAAGTATGCACTTTGCCATCCATGTCGCTTTCTTTTAAAAAACCATTTGCACCCAATGGCTTTGCACTGTGTCAATCAAGGTCCATACCGACATCATAGCATGGGATTGAATTTCGCACTTCATGGCCTTCTAAATCCATTTCTCGAAAGCCTGATCCAACAACATAGCCTCTGATAGGTAGTGGGTTCATTTTCGTCCACTAACAATACATCATGGCTATCATCACAAGAAACTATATCTCTGGGCTCTGACGATCCTATCGATCTAATGCAAATCTTGTGCTATAGAGTCACCAATAGTCTATGACTATGAGTATCCTTACAGCGTCAATGTTATCTTTTGCGGGTGTCTTAACTTCTTCGAGTTGTACCTTACTCCCATCGGTTCCTTTAGAAATAAATTCTCTTTCTAGAAAGACACCATTCCGAGCAACAAACACTTTGTTCTCTAGTGGTTGTAAAGTAGTATCCCTTAGTCTCTTTTAGGGATACCCCACAAAAGATATTTTATCAAATTTGGGCTCCAAAATCTATTTGAAACTGACGCTTTACATAAGCCTCACAACCCCAAATCTTAAGAAAGACAAACTAGGCCTTTTACCATCCACACATCTCATATGGTGTTCTTTTCAACCGCTTGACGAACTCGATTTAGTGTGAACGCAAATTATTTCAAGGCATAACCCCAAAAGGTAAAATGGAAGATCTGTTGGACTCATCATAGATCAACCATATCTAATAAAATTCGATTCCTCTCTATTCACACCATTCCATTGTGGTGTTCCAGGAGTTAATTCGTGAAACGATTCCACAAGTTCTAAGATGGTCATCAAATTCTTGGCTCAAATATTCTACCTCGATCTGATCAAGCGGATTCCAATACTTTTCCAAGTCAAGCCAACTTCACTTTTATATTCCTTGAACTTTTCAAAGACCTTTGATTTATACTTCAATAAGTATACATGACCATAGATAGAGTAAGTATTTATGCAATATACAAAATCAAAATATTTTTGCTCCCACTAATTCATTCAAATCAATATCCCTTAAATTGATTTAAAATTTTTATAAAATTCTTAGTGGGCTAGGATCTTATTTTAATTATTTTAATCTTGAGTTAACTCAACAAATTAAAATAATCTCTACTAGTAACAACAATTATTATCATAAACTTTTGTAATTCCTAGATAATTAGGTTATCAACTTGATACACATATCACATATGTCTCCTATCTCTTGTCTCAAAACACTTGGTCCTTGTTAGCTTAACAACCCATGTATTTTTGGTAAATCAAACCCATTATTCCGAGATCTAATCTCATAGTAAAATTAAATTTTTTAGTAGAAATAATCTTGAGTTAACTCAACAAATTATTCTAATAAAATTCTATTTAAACCATAATAATGGAAGACAACAAATGATTTAATATTTACTGAGGGATAAATTGAATATTAATAACTTTAAACAAATTAACTTCGGCAATATGTAACCGAATAAAGTTATGTCTACGTATGTACAGAATAACCTGGGCTCTGATACCACTGTAAGGAATCAGACATTCTTATACGCAACGGAAATGTAATTTAAATAAATCTGTACATACATACCGGCTTCGAAACAACGCAGCTTCTCGATCTCCGACGCAGCCGATCACTAGCCGCACACACGTCCGGCCTCCAAGGTATCCACACTAATAACTCGATCCTCACAGAATTTAACTCGCTTTATATGCTAGTTTCTAATCATTCTACGATCATAACTTCAGAAGTTTTACGATCTATTTATAGATCGATTTGATAGCTTATAAATAATCCTCATAAATGTGGATTATTTAATTTCCATAATAGGAGAATTAATTCATAATTAATTATAAATATGAGAAATTAATTGAGAATTAATTCATAATCGATTTCCATAAATATTAGAAATTAATTCATACTAATTTTAATATTTATTTCTAATATTTATGATAAATAATTCATAATTAATTATCATAAATATTATAATTATCAAATAATTATTTTTGTTTTAACCCAAGAATTATTCTTTTTTTGTGTGTGACCCTTTTGAATCTTAATCAATCACACAAATATAAATTGTAATTCTTAGACTTATATTGGCTTTAATACACATAAAACCAACAAATCCTAATTCACAAGGGTGGAACTAGGATTAAGTTTAAGTACCTTAAAAACATATGACTCAATGGTTAAATACTTACATATTTCAGTGAGCAAAGTGCATGTTAGATAATTTATTTTGCCTAAAAGCGCGATGACCTAGGTTTGAATCACCCTGCCCCCACTGGTACTTAGGTGGCTCCTCCCCTGCTAATTCATACACTAACTCATTTATTTATATCTTAATGATTATCGTATTTGATAGTAATAGATGATAGTGATATCTTAAAAAAGCATAAATTCTATATATACTTAATTCTGAAGTAAAAAAAACAAACGGTAGTAGAAAGGAGCTTAGTACAACTGATAGGGTTTGAAAAATAAAGCTCGCAAGCCCACACACCAAGCCCAAGAAAGAGTCTAGCCCAGCGAAACACGAAGGCCCATTAGTTGAATTCCGATGGGGCATTCGGGCCTGCTGCGCCCGGCGTTCAACCTTTGGTAGGCGGGAAGAAGAGTGCGTCTGGCGGCGCGGGCGCAGCAAGTGCCGCAGTGCAGAAAATAGAATGGTCCTGTATATCATTCCTTGAGTCGCCCGATCACCAATGAGGAAAGAAAGGCAGACCAGATTAGCATGAATCGGATCTCCCCAATAAGGAAGGAAGATTATCCCAAATAAACTACTCTTTCTATATCCTATACCAAATCCGATACGGACTGTAATAAGAAATATCCCATCAATGGGAATGAATCTATTACCATCAGCGGGAGAATATCTACTATCATCTGCAAGGTCACCCCATGGGGTGAAGTGCGCACATTGCTCTAAGCAGTCTAAGCGGGTCTCTCTTTCTCTCGAGAAGAAGCGACAGGCATCGGTGACCACGGGCGAAGCCTCGTAGACCACTTTCATTCTCGTTTTTGCGGAGGTGCTGCGACCAAGGTTTCTTGATCGGTATTGCAGCGATCATGCTTCAGCCCGAACGATCAAAGCACGCATCGGCCAGCGGCTTGTCGGGTCGGCCAATGACCACCTGCGCTACCGACCAGTTCCGGTTGAAAAAGGCATCATCGGTTGGCGTCTGTAGGAGCGATAGTTCAGCCTGCAAATATAACTGATTTCTCGATTCTGCGATGGTATCAGCGGAACCTGGCGGGAGCAACACTAATCCTCCGAAAGGATGCGGGAATCCACTTAGAGCAGCGGTATTTGGAGCCTCCGTGTTAGAAACAATGCAGGCCAACACAGATGAGGTGGAAGCACTCCACCTCACTAATCAACGTATGAAAGAAGAGTTAGAACAACTCACCAGATAGATCCGACGACCTCGGGAGGCGCGACAAACTCAGGAAGGTCATGACATTCCCGCCGTGAAGGGCGACTCTGATATCGATACTCCCCCGAAGGATTGGCGAAGCGAATCCACCGAGCCGGGGGGCACGGATCTGCTAGCCTGGAGGAAGGCGGAGCAACACTTGGAGAACACGCGTCGGGAGCGAAGCTGCGCCGCCTCGGCTGGAGCGGGAGGAGACAATCATGGGAACGGGGGTTTAGGAGCCTCCCGATAAGGCCCGGTAGTGTAAGGGAGTAGTAAGAGGGCTGGCGGCTCACGACACGATGGATACTTTGGTACGACAAAAAGCGGTCGCCCTACACAGTAGGGTACTCACTTCCCCCTTCGATAGTTCGAATGCCACGGGTGGGAATCGTTCGATGGCACGAGGGGATCCGTAGTCATCTCAAACGCTTACGAAAACCAAATGGAGCTGCGTAGGTATCGAGATCCGGTGCGATCACGAGGACTCGCTATAACCTGAAAGGCCAACCTTGGCATGGTTCAATGAACTCCCACCGTCATCAATCTCTTCATTCGGGGAGTTATCCATTGCATTCTCACTTCATTGGGGCGGGCGTCGCAAGCCCGGTTATCATTCTTGTTATCTGGCCGAGAACTGCGAAAGCTGAGATCTATGTGCGTGGATTGATGCGAGTCCTAAAGGTAGACATACCGATGAAAGTTTGCGATCCTTTGCATTCATTCTTTGGCTTAGGAATCTGGTCGAAAGATCCCGATATTTTCCATCTCCAAAAATCCCCAAGCAAGCATGGCGAGGTCTTTCAGCGAAATATAATGCTTGTTGAAGAAAGCCCTTGTATAAAAAGAGAGCTCCCTCCACTCGCAAAGAAAAAAGCGGGACGGACAAGCAGCGGGGCGAAGCCCCCGAAGCAAGGCGCGTGGCGTCTCAAGAAGAATGAAAGAACGGTCTTAAAGGCGTGGCAACCTCGGAGATGGAAATGCAGGACCACGCCAATCGGAGAGGCGGCTTGGCGTTGTCGCGGCCAGCGCTGACGGCCACCGGTATCCACAGGTCTGCGATGCAATGAGCGAGTTCACGAGATGGCGACCTGAATGAAGTGAGCCATCAGCAGAGACAAGTCCAAATGTGCAGAGTTCCATAGGGACTCACGGACAGCGCAGACGGCGCATACGACTGAGAAATAGAGTACTTGATGGCGGATGCCGTTAAGCATATCCTGAATCAGATCGAGTTAAGCTGAACGGGTTCCGCCCGGCGGCCACCACCTGCGGGCGGCGACTCGGCACCAACAGCCCCTTGGTGAAATCCGGTCATCAGGAGGATTTGCAGAGGAGGAATCTGGCTGTACGGAAGGCACTGGCGACATCGAGGCGGCGAGGTAGCGAGCTCTAGCGGTGTCTAAACTGCGCGACTCGACCGCGTCGATCACATTCCTACGACTCGAGATGCGGAGGGTGCCAACACCCTCATGGCGATCCATTAGTAGTTCGCGCGAAAGTAGTAGCCCATAAAACCATTCATCGGGTCCTAATTGACGGAGTTCAGCGACATCATCTTTGCGTCGACGCCGATAAAATGGGCATCGGAAGGAGAGACTAGGCAGTTGGCGCTCATCACGAAGGGTTCTGCGGGAAAGGTATTACCTCTGGGCTCAATACCGTGGTACTCACCTTGGGGAGATCCTCATGTCGACGACTGACCACAACAAGATTCACGTCGTAGGCGCCGATGCTTTCACAACATGTTCTTGGGCGGACCCTCTCTGTGCAATAAGCATCCCTCCGCATACGCAGTGATCAGTTCCCTACGTAAGCCGAATTGGGAATGGATTCGAGGATAGTGGGTGGCCGGGGAATGCTACTGGCGTCCATGAAACAAAAAAGCGGTTGTGACGCTATGCTTGGATGAGCTCACATACTGCATGAGGTGTTCCGCGGACTTGAGAGCCATCAGAAGAACTGGAACCCGTATTATTGGACGACGACCCGGAGCATCTCGCCTATATCGGATCCAAGTTATCGAAAGACCTCAAAAACCCCTTATCCATTTTTTAAAACAAAACAAAGACGTCTTCGCACAGAGCGGATATGGGAGAATCGATCTACGGAATCACTCACGAGGCCCGAGCGTTAGCCCATCCTTCAAGCCAATCAAACAAAAGAGAAGGAGCTTCGCGCTCGAAAGGCAAAAGGCCATCAACGAACAAGTCAACAAACTTCTCCAAGCAGGAGCAATCAGGGAGGTAGAATACCCTGAGTGGTTGTAATGTAGTACTGCGTGAAAAGCGGCGCGGTAAAGCTACTGCATTGACTTCACCGACATCAACAAAGCATGCCCAGAAGGACGATTTCCTGCGGCGAATCGACCTCATCTGGAATGCCACGTGAGCCATGAACTCCTCGGTTTCATGGATGCTTCTCGGCTACAACGGTCGATTATGGACCGGAGACCCGAAAAGGCGTCGTTCGTCACAGTGCAAGGAACTTATTGCTATCGTGTGATGCCTTTCGGGCTCAAAAGCGAGCCGCGAGAGGTTGGTGAATCGGATGTTTGAGAACCGGTTAGGCACAACTGGAAGTATACATAGATGACATGTTAGCCAAAATCCACCTGGTTGGGCTCCACATAGCCCGTCATCGGCGTTCCGGATCTTGAGAAACTTCTGACATGGCTGATTGATACCAAATATTACCTTGAATTATCGCGGAAAATTCTTGGGTTTATAGTCAACCAGGAATTGAGGCAAAATCGGACAAGATAAGGCGTACTCGACATGCCTTCGCCATCAGAAGAAGCATAAAGGAAGTTCGGCGCTGACGGAAGGATTCTTTGCCTTAAGCCGATTCGTGTCCAGGGCAAGTGATAAATGCCAGCCTTTCTTCCAAGTCCTGAAGAAGGCCTTTCAATGGGATACAAAGTGCGAGGAAGCATTTTGATAGCAGAAAGCATGTTGGCTTCCCCCATTCTAGTAAGTCCTAGTAGGAAGAGGCTCTGCCCTATACAGCCGTTTGGACCTCGACCGGTCTTGTCACCGTCGAGAGACAAAGAGCGGAGTCTGACACCAGGTTACTATTGCGGTAGAGCTTTGAGAGGACGGAGGAGAGATACCCCCAGGATGGAGAGCTAATTCGGCCTTGGTAGTATTTGCCGAAAACTCCGCCATTACTTCGGGGCTCACACCATAGAAGTCAATGAATACCGATGAAAGCGAAGTGTTACATAAACCCGAGAAGTCACCAGGAGAAGGTTGATGAAGTGGAGCCACTTAGATGAGTGAGTTAAACGTCGGATACAAACCAAAAACCGCGATAAAGGCAGGTCTTAGCCGACTTCATCATGGAGTTCACCACAGGCGGAATATGCTTCGGAACGCTCAAGCAGCAGATGACCTCCCACTTTGGAAACTCTGCGTAGATGGGCTTGAGCACGAGACGGAGACGGGGTCTAATCTTGACCTCACCGGAAGGAATAGACATGAAATGCGCACTCCAGTTCGGATTCAGGCCTCTAACTGCGAGGCGAATATGAGGGCCGTCATAGCTGAGACCTCAATCTCGTACCGTTCCTTTGGAAGTTGATCATTTCGAGGTGCGGCGACTCTGTTGGTAGTAAAAGGCAAATAGAAGACACACGAAATACAAAGTGGAAGGATGATTCTATATCTCCAAAGGTATGAGATTTATTAAAGAAATTCTACATATAGGTTCGGTCGGACATGTCCCCGGGCGAGAACTCAGAGGCAGCGCCTTAGCGGGGAAACTAGCGACAGCCTTCGGGAAGACCTCGGTCGGTTGACACTGTCAGATACTTGGCGGGGAGCCCTCTATCGGCAACTGCCGTGTGGAGGTTGCCTGGAGTCGGGTCAGAAGACCAAGTTGGATGGACCATTTGGGACTATAATAGACGGACGTCTACGGCTGACCAGAGGAAGCGTAGCTAAAATAAGGGCAGTGCGCGGGTTCACTAATCATAAGGGAAGCACATGCAATGAGGTTTCTTCACACGATCCTCGAGTGTATCGTGGGAAAAGCATTGAATCGTGCTAAGGAAGTTCACGGGTATATGCGAGAAATCACATGGCTCGAGCCTTGGCGGGAAGGTCTTGAGACAAGGATACTCTTGGCCTACAATACTGAAAGATGCAATCGAATCAGTGGAGAAATGCGAGATTTGCGGGAGCATGCGAATTTCCGCCTCGTCGAGCCCTTAACGCCGATCCTGAAGCCCTGGCCGCTTCGACAATGGGGTCTTGACATACTGGACCTTTGCCCTTAGGAAAGCCGGTGTAAGTTCATTATTATCATGATAGACTACTTCACCAAATGAGGCAGGCGGGCGGTTGTTGCGCAGATCGAGCAAATGTAGAATTTTGTGTGGCGAGCCATCGTATGCGAGGTTCGGTATCCCGAGCTCTAATGTGGACAATAAACAATTTGACAACGCGAATTTAGATATTTACGTCTTTGAGCTTCGAATTAAGAATTATTATTCGTCCCGACACATCCACCAGGTCTAATGGACGGGCCCGAAGTCACCATGAAGACCATAAGCATTAAAGACAAAGCCCGGAAGATCTGGAAGTGGGTGAATACCTCCACAGAGGTGCTATGGGCTACAGACGACAGTCGGCAACCAGCCCCATTTGTAGCCGACCGCTTGACGGTAGCCGGTCAATCGGTTAAAGTCCCCCCCGAGGATCGAGTTGGCGTGAGTGGAGACACAATGGCCAGGGCTCTCAGTCATTGGATCTCTTAGATGAAAAACGTGAGCAAGTACTAAGGTACAAAAGACTGCCAAAGAGGCAGCGAGGTACTCTGACAGTAATTGAGGGCTATCTTAGGGTGATTTGGTCTTAAAGACTATTGCCCGACAAGGAAGAATCCGACGCATGGGAGAGTGGGCCCCAGCGGGAAAGCCCCTATATCATATCTCGGAGTCGTCGGGCCAGACGATTCTGGCTTCCGAAGCAGAGGAGGGAAAATTTTCGGCATGCAGAATGCGGAGCATCTTAAGCGTTTTTATGTTAGACCTTGGTTCGTAATCTTAAATGGAATTTATCAATTTTCAATTAAAGGTCGACCATTTAATGGTGTCTACATTAAGGCGTCACAAACAACTCGAACATATAATGCTCGGAAAAATTACATGCAATTGAATGAAGCTGCGTAGACATAAAGGAAAAGTCACTCTTTATTCCAATCGGATTGCATTCCGATTCCCTGATCAGTTGTCTCATCGATTACATATTGGAAGCATTCAGTACAAGCAATTCCCTTAAAAAAAAAAAAAAACCCCCTTCAGGAAGAAAAAAGGAAAATGAGATGGAAAAAAATGGAAGACTAGAAAGGTGGAAAGAGGAGAAAGAAGAAAAGGGATGGAAAGAGTTTGAGAAGAGGAAGCTTGGAGATGTGGAAGAGGAGAAAAACTGAAAAGGGGTGGAAGAGTTTGTGCGGAAGAAACAAAAAGGGGAGAATGAGGCATGGAAAAAGATGAAAAGAAGGAGAAGGAGAAAGGAGAAAGGAAGAGAAGGAGAGCAGAAAATGGAGAAGGCGGCGAGAAATGCATCGCCTATAGAAGCATTCCACAGCACGGGCTAGGGCAACAATACATAAAGGGGAGACTGGAAAAACACAACTCCACGGTAGAAGAGCAGCCGAAGCGAAATAAAATCTTGGGAGGATCCCGCGAATGGCGGACCTCGGCAGCTTCATCTCGCACGTTTCGATTCACGCACGAGAGAAAGAACATCAGTATAAACTCCATAGCGATAGGCCAGCCATTTATAAGAGAAGGCGAAAAGCGCAAAAAAGTCACCGAATGTTCCAAGTTCTCCATGTCGGCATTAAAGGCGTTCGCACCTTTCGAAAATCGAGAGTCGAATGGCGCCGCGGCGGCTCACTGACAAGTTCGTCTACTGCAGACGAGTCATTTACGCGAGAGTCGAGCGACTCGGCTGCTCGCCACTCGACCCTGGTACGCCCGAGCCAATGGCTCACTTTAGCGAGTTAGTCTACTGGGGCCAGTCCGCTACAGTGGATCATTTCGAGTACACGTACCACTCGATACGGCGCGGAGCCCGGCCAACTCCAACTTTGGCGAGTTCGATACACTGCAGACGAATCGCAGCTACTGATCGAATCGGCTGGTACATCATCACTTTCGGCCATAAGAGCCAGTAGCTCACTTTGGCGATTAATCCACTCTGGACGGATCACACTACGAGGTGAGCGGCTCGAGTACATCGCCACTCGACCCTGACTCCGGGCCCGGCAGCTCCCTTTGTGAGTGATCTACTGCGGGCGGATCATGCTACGAGAGTCGGTCGACAGGCTACATTGCCCTTTCGACCCTGATGCGGGCAACGGCTCACTTTGGCAGAGTTACGTCTACTGGGCAGTCACGCTACGGTCGAGATCAGCTGGTACATACGCCACTTGACCTGGCGCCGGGCCGAGCTCACTTTGACTAGTTCCGTCTACTGCGGGCGAATCCACGCTACGAGGAGAGTCGGTCATTTCGGGCTACATCGCCCTTTCGACCCGCGATGCCCGAGCGACTCACTTTGGCGAGTTCGTGCTGCTCTGGGCAGGAATCCGCGCTACGGCGAGTCGGGTCGGCTCAGGCTACATCGCCCGCCCAGCCGCCGCGCGAAGCCCGACTCACTTTGGCAGGATTACGTCTACCTGCAGGCGAATCACGCTACGGCGAGTCGGTCATTTCGGCACATCGCCACTCGGCCTCAGCGCGAGCGCGATTCGCGTGGCGAGTTGCAAACGAAACTCTGCCCGGCAATTCCATAAACGAGCTACGCGACCGCGTAAGCGAGCTCGCAGCCCCATTACATAAACGAACTTCGCGCGGCGATTCCGCAAACGAAACTCTACCTGGCGGCCCGCGCAAACGGAAACTCGCTGGCGATTCGCGATTAGCGAGTTCCACGTAAACGAAATACGCCAGCCAATTCACGTAAACGGCTTCTGCCAATTTATTTGCATAAGCGAGCTACGTGGCTGACCATGGAAGCGAACTGCGCCTGGCGATTCATAGGCGAGCTACGCTTATTTGTTGCGTAGACGAAACAACACATTAGTTCGTGATTGGCAGTTCACATAGGCGAGCTCTTCCGGTGGCTTTCCGCCAGTGACCTGTTTGACCGAGTTGGCGATTGGCGAGTTCACGCCAAAGATGAGCTCTTCCGGCGATTGCGGTGTAGCGGGTTCGCATAGGCGAGCTCTTCCAGCTCACGCCGATGAGCCTCTTACCGACAAACGCGATTGGCGAGTTCCGCCAGATGAGCTGCTGACAGTTACGCGATTGCCAGTTCCTGCAGGCGAAACTCTTCCCGGCGGTCCACATGGGCCAAACTCCGCCTAACGATTCCACGCGACTGAGCTCTTCCGGCCAGCTCACATAGATGAGCTCTTCCCGACAAGTTGCAGTGGCGGGTTCACGCCGCGTGAGCTCTTCCGATTCGCGTTGGCGGTTCGGGCGAGCTCTTGAGTCCACATGGGCGAGCTCCGTGACAGTTCCTGCGAGCTCTTGGCGATTCGCGGTGGCGGTTCACATAGGCGAGGCTCTTCCGTGATTCATGGGCCGAGCTCGCTGATAGTTCATAACGGCGACTCTATGATTCTACACGGCCATGACCTGGGTGGGGTTCAACTCAAGCAACTCGGCCGACGGGCCCGTGACTCATGGACGAAATTCATCACTTAACATGACCATGATCCGAAGGATTGAGTTCAACTCGAGGCGGCTTCGGTAGACGAGACGATGCGGCCGAGCTTAACCATTCCACACCAGCCAGGCTCCAACCATTCTACATAGGCCACGTGCTGAGGGAGTTCATTCAGCTGGGGCTGTTGACCCGTAAGGCTTGACCGACGGGGGCCTCGGCGGACCGAGCTGGGAGTTCGACATCACGACTCGGGCGCTTAATCGGACCATGCGGACAAAGTAAAGTCAAATCAAGCGAGAACTTGAAGAGCACAAGCAGAGCGAAAGAGTAAAATAAAATAATGAATGTTCATTGAAGAAGGGTTTTATATGTCTTGGGTCCTAGGCTGACAAAAAAAAAAAGAAAAGTGTAAAGTCGGTCGAGGCGAGCGAGCGAGCACGGGAGATCGGAAAAAGAAGGAGAAGCGAGGAAGGTGAAGAGGGGAGTGGGCACCGGCGAAGGGTGCAGGCTCTCGGGATAATCAGCGAGGAGAAGGATCCTCCTCCTCTGCGTCCTTTAGGAAGTGAGAAGTTGAAGTCCGGTGGAATAAGCAGCAACGAAGCCTAATACGGCAGGCCATCCGGAAACCCCGGTGATTGAAGCCTCGGCCTCGGTCTTAGATAGCCGTCTCGGCTGAGCCACTAAAGTTATTGCTGATGAAGATCCCCACGCAACCAAGGACCACTCCTCATTCAAGCAGTTCCACCGTGGCGCCTCGTGGCCTCGCGACGAGCCTCGTCAGCCGGCGTCGTCTTGTCACGAATCGTCTTTAGTTGCACTTGCGACTCTTCCTTAGACTCCGGCTTCGCCTTGGGACGTGAAGCTTCGTCCACGACCATCTAAAGTTATCTTGGGCGGATTGCGGCCGTCCCTAGCCTCATCAAGTCGTTCTGCCTGACCCTCAGTGCTCGAGCCTCTTGGCTTCGCCTTGATATCTCAAGCTATTAGGGCCTCGTTTTCCTACCTCAGAACGAGCCTAAGTGGTATGTTTTAGATTTGACTTAAACTTCACGACTTCCTCGGTCATACGTTGCATCGAACCTCGTGGCTAAACTCTATTCGGATGAGAGGAAGCCACCTCTTATATAAGCTCGGCGCAGCATGACCTTCATTTATTTTGGCCTTTCTGGCTAAACCCTTCAAATGAGTAGCCACACGTACATCCGGCATAAGAGTAAACATCATAAGCTCAAAACTCATCTCGAATGAAGTCAAGGAACAGTGGGGAACTTGCGGAGAGCGCCCCACGGAGACCGGGCGGCAGCCTCATCAGACAGCATGACCAGGCCTCTTAAGATCGGAGTCGCCAGAATAGGCAGCTGCGCCGCCTTGAGCTCGACATTGTGAGTAAAGAATCCCCGAGTCTCCTCCCGACTTGAGGTTCGGGTCTTTCCTCCTCGCCTCTTCCTCTCTCACGGCGGCAGCTCTTCGTTGGCGGGTTCAGACGGTAATAGGTGTGATCGCGACGGTACGCTTTCAGCGGCCCCACACAGGGACCCTCTGCCTTTGCGGACCTAGAATGGGATCCACGAGCTCAAAACTATAGGAGCCATGCTGAAATCGCAGTTTATGGATATGAGAGAATGAGAGAGATGTGATACCCCAACGAACTTTGACAAAACCGGCTTTATCCTTCTCAGTGAGAGTGCGAGGTTTTCGTTTCACCTTTCCGGGGGCTTAGGGATACCATCTCAAGCGGGCAGCCAGTTCCCCTAGTGGGTTGCGACGAAGGGCCCAGCGGGAGGAACTTTTACAGTGGAAGGAGGCGAATGCCTCGAAGCGACGAGATCAGTGGACTTGAACTGGCGGGCCCGGGGACATCAGGCTTAATCAGCTCGTGGGACGGAGGACACTCGTCATAGCGCTATGGCGTTATCTTCAACTGGCCCGAGATCAATTCGAGCGCGAGAAATATGTGACGATGCGGAATCGGAGAGGCCTGCGACCACACCGCGGTCCTGGCAAAGCAGGAATGAACACTCCGCGAAGATTCTGGGGAAGTGCGCCTAGCTCTGCGGAATGCCAGTGTCGTCCTTGTCGAGAAGGATCATACTCGATTCTGACCTTCTTAGCGAAAAAATAGCGTCCTTTTCCCGGCCTATGGGAGGAAGGAAGATCGGAAATCACGAGGCGCGGAGCGCTAGAAAAATAAAAGAAAGCCAGGATGTCTCCTTCGGGCTAAGGTAAAGCAAGCGTCTTTGGGAACACCAAGCCCATGTCGCAAAGAAAACCATCGGACTAATCAAAATGCTGACCATTGTTGTGAGTTGAGTAGGACACACGTTTAAATCTTTGCCAAGCCCCTTTGCTTGTGAAGGGATGCAAGGAAGCGAGCCGTTATCGAAGGCCACTTGAAGGAAACACTGCCATCCTAGGCACGAGACCACGTAGAGATTGGCATTCGAGGACCACCGAGCGCCAAAGGGAGGCTGATAACATCTGGCAAAGATGGCTCCATATGAGGCCGGCCTTGCTAGGTCCCACAGTTAAAAGCATGCTTAACTTGGCGGATCTCGAATATTCGACGGAGATGTATTGTCGGTCGCACCACCTTGCCCCCTTGTCGAGAAGAGGAGGCACCTCGGGGCACCTCGCAGTCCAACCCCGACCAAGCGGTCGGAGACACCTCAAATTCGTCGGAGACCATCTTGTCGCGAAATCACCATTGTCATAAAGAAGAAGAGCGACCGGGACCCATGATGAAGTGGATGTGAAAGAAGCGAAAATTCAGCTGACCAAGCAATGACTTCGTCTTATCGTAGCCAGAAGAAATCAAGAAAACGAGGCAGCGGTGGACGGAAAGACAACGAAGAAAGACTACGCACAAAAGGCTCAGACAGGCCCAGAAGGAAGTCGAACTTCATTGAAAGCGAATAAAAGGTCAGGCGGTAGCACACAGACGAGAGGATGTTAGCGAAAAGCAAAGGGAAAGCGAAAGGGATGGAAGAAGCAAAGCTGCGAAAACGAGAGTCATCATTATCCTGGGAGCAAATAATGACGGTAAGCCCTAACTAATCGACTGACGAGACGCGTGCGATTACACCGTCACGAGCGTTACGGCCCTTGCCATGTACACCGTACCTGGCGAGGGTGAGGAGCCTTGATAGGGTTTGAAAATAAGGCTCGCCAAGCCCACACCAAGCCCGAAGAGTCTAGCCAGTGAGAGCCACGAGGCCCATTAGTTGAATTCAAAGGGAGGGCACTTGATGAGGCATTCGGGCCTCTTCGTGACATTCCGGCCTTTTGGGCCCGGCTAGAAGAGAGGTCAATCAGCTTGGCCCCAGGCCACTTATGGGAAGTCTCCCGCAGTGCGAGGAAAATAGAATAGTCCCTAATAATATATCATTCCGCAAGTCTAGCCAAATCTCACCAATGAGGAAAGAAAGACAAGATTAGATTAGCATCAAATCAGATCTCCTAATAAGGAAGGAAGATTATCCCAAATAAACTACTCTTTCTATATCCTATACCGTCCGTCTGATTTTGTAATAAAAATATCACCATCAGTAGAATGAATCCTAATTACCATCGGCGGGAGAATATCTACTATAAATACAAGGTTACCCCATCGGTGAAAGGTATGCACACATTCACCTACAAGCGATCGCGGTCTCTTTTCTCCCGGAAAGCGGCTTGGCGTCGGAGCGGCACGGCGAAGCCCTACGCCGACCCTTTCATTCTCGTTTTTTGCGAGGAGGTGCTACGACCAGGTTTGCAGATCGGTGTGCGGCGGTCATGCTTCAGCCCGGGCGATCAAAGCACGCATCCCGACCCGCCCGACAATGGGTCCGGCCAGCGACCCACGCTCGGCCCGATTAGGTTGAAAAGGCATCATCAACAACAATTAAAAAAAAAAATGCTCCTTGTGGAATTACAAGGTCAAGGGGGTATTGGATTACGACTTCTTTTAAAAACTATATAATTCGATAATGACTTCTTAAGACTTTTAAAAAGTCTATATAAGTCATGATGTATTCAATAATGACTTTTAATTATTTTTGATGACTTTTCTAGTAAAAATATATATACCCACTCTTCAAAATTCTCATGTGATTTCTCGAAAGATTTAAAACAACTTTTTGATCAAGTGAAACTGTCTATGATGATATGAACGAACATAGCTAACCTTGAAAGAAACTATACGGCTTAAACAGAAACTATATAAAACTAGTAAAATTATGCATTCTTTGGTTGTAGAATTATACAAAATTGGTTTTCAAACGTGCAATTCATAATATTTTTTCCCATATGAGTCAAGGTTGTAACAACCTAGGTATGACTTAGAAAATTTTATTGTTCTTCACTAATAAATAACCTTTCTTTCGCAAATTTACGGATAATGTAAAATTGAAGGTTGAGGATCTAGCTAGGATTTAAAAATCATATCTATATTTTTTTAGGTAAGGGTATAACCCTAAATATTTATATTTCATTTGTATTATAGTTTTTGAATACATTGTTTTTCTTAAAAATGAAACTTATTAGAGATCGGAGAACATTGAGTTGGAAATTTTAAAATATGGAGTTGAATATCTAAATTTTCAATTGAATTGTTAGCTATGAATTATTAATTTATATTTCTTAAAAATTTTAATATGTTAGTGATTTTTTTTTGAAAAAAAAGTTTATCTTTTGGAAATTTATGATTTTTGAGAACATATTTTTTATTGTTTTATGATGGCTTTATAATTATTTTAAAATTTATATAAAGATTGAGAATTATCTAAAACAAAATATTATGGATAATATTATTTTTAAGAGTTATTTTAAAACTGATGAATAATTGTGAATATATTTTAATTTCTGGAATAGATGATGGTTTGATAATTATTTTTCAATAACTTTTTATTTTGATGAGTTTATATTTTAAAAAGTCTTTCAAAAATCATTTTATTTGGGAACAAAGTTTTTTCTTTTATGTTTTCACAGAGAAAAATCGTGTTTGAGATGATAACAAATTATGTTTTCACAATCCATCTTTTAAAATAAAAAATATGTTTTGTACCAAATTTGAAAACAATAATAAAAAATAATTTCTATAATAGTTTCATGCTATTCTATTATATTTTAAAAAGTGAAATCATAACATTTTTTAAACTAATTTTTAATTTTTATCATATTTAAAAATTTTTATATATAGTTATTTATTTTTAATCAATCTAAATATTTTTATAATTATTTTTTTTAAAAAGCTAGTAAATATTTAATAATTAAAAATATTTTTAGAAAACACTTTATTTTATATTCTTAAAAATTGAGAAACTCTAGAAACCTTAGGAATTGAAATTTTCGAAAATTGAAATATTTTAGAAATTGATAGATTATAGAAATAGGGAAGTTCATGAAATTCCAAATTTATGGAAATTTAAAATTTTAGAAACTAGAAAATTCTAGAAGTTGAGAAATTTTAGAAATTAAAAATTTTGAAAATTGAGGCATTTTGAAAATTGATAAATTTTAGAAATTTAGAAAATTTGAAATTGGAACTCGGGACTATTTAGAAGAAAATGGGACTGTGTAATTCTTACAAATAAAAATAAAAGCCAAGTGATTCGTGGAATTGGAAAATTTAGGATGAAGTAAATTATAAAAATAAATAATAAATTTTTTAAGTTGAGATGAATATTTTATAAAAATTTGAGATTTATTCCAACCTATTGGAAAGAAATGCTTTTTAGATAAATTTCTAAAGAAAAATGAGGATTTTTGACCTAATTGCTAGCCTAAGAGCAGAGTTTCTTCTATTACTAATGATTTGTGGAGCGATGAATACTGAATATTATATATATTTTTAATTTGAGAAACATTATTTTAAATAACTTTGGGATTTTTGAACAAAATTGTTTAATTAAAAATATTTTACTTTTATTTATTTTTATTAGAAATATGAATTTATTATAGTTATTTAAAGTTAGTAAAAGTCTATCAATATCTTCAAAAGTTTGCAAAAGTCTTTCAAAGTTTAAATCTTTCAAATTAAAAGTCTATGAAAGTCATCTATAAATTTACAAATTCAACAATAGTTTATAAAAGTCTTTTAAAATAAAAGTTTATGAAAGTTATCCATAAATTTACAAACTCTACAAAAGCCTTTAAAAATCTATCAAACTCTATAAAAGTTATTGACTTAAAAAAATAGCACTAATATTATCACTTAAAATTTTGATTTCAACTTAGACTTTTAAGTAAAGTAGATAATACCGTTTCTAAACATTGATTACAAAAGAAGGAATCCCTTCAATATGCCTTATAAAATTTAAAATGGAACAGATGAAAAGAAAGGTGATAGGCAGTTCCATTGATGAAGTTGAGGAATGTATAAACAAATCGCAGTAGTATATAGCCATACATTTTTCACACAGCAGGTGCATTCATGCAAGCAAGGAGAAATATATGATGTTGAAGAGGAATACTAATTAAGCAGTTGGATATGATGCTTCCATCGCTATACCACAGAGACCTTCATGAGTATCAATGTCCCTCTCCATCCTTATGTATCCATCCTCTCCCCATCCTGTTCCCCATGAATTCTTAACCAACCAGTATTTGGTTCCATCATCGGTTTCCCCATATCCAACTGCAGTAACACCATGGTCCAGCTCAGTTCCACACTGTCCAGTGAATATCCCACCGGAGTAAAACTGGAAGTCGGAGCCACCAGCATCAATGGCCATGGAAACAGGGTGGTGGGACACTGCCTTGAGCAGAGCTGCCTCACTGTTGGTGGGCACATCTTCATAGTTCTTGATCTTGGCCGCACTAGACCCTGCTTTTTCTTTGTTGCATGTTCAATCGACTCCCTTGTAAGCATAGTTTGCTTCAGTTGTAAGGCCTCCGTTGCCTATGATAAATTCAAAGGCGCTGTCCATGAGACCACCCTCACAACCCTGGTCTTCACCATTTGTGTCGCAGTCTACTAATTCTTGCTCGGACAATGAAATTAGCTTCCCGGTTTTGAGCTGGGTTATCCCTTCCATAGCAGCCACTGCAGAAAATGCCCAGCAACATCCTTTTTGGGGAGAAGAAGGACAAGTTAGGAAACAAAGTAAATGTAAAATTTTAGACGAGAAGAAACAAAGGGTATATATAGTAAACCCTGATGGTAGCTCAGTTGGTCTAGCTTTGGGTTTGTTCTCTAGTATTAGTCACCAATTCAAGTCCCTTTAGGACTATTTGGAGGATTTACCCTGTCATTGGCAAGGTGGCCTGGACACACCTTTATAAAACAAGAAAGGAGAATATATAGTTGAGAGCCTCACCACATTGGCCTTGGTCCTTAATGGGGGTAACAGCCCCTTTCTTCCTCCAGTCCATGCTAGTCGGCACAGCTTCCACATTTTCGTACCTAAATGAAGTAATCAATGTTCTTGGACGGGAAGACATCTTGTATCCATTACGAGAGGCCTTGAATTCTTCATTTGTTCGGTCTGCAAATTCGTTTATGCTCAGCTTGTAGCTTCGATTCCCAGCACTGTTGATGGATTCTATGTACTCCACATTGTCCTTGAAGATCTTGAAACGCCTTTCCTTGTCTGCAATGTCCTTGTATGTGCGGCCATAACGAGCCATCCATTCCTCATGCCTCTCAGACATGGAAACTTCGTGGAGTGTTCGGGACAACGCTTGAGAAGCCCAAACCCCCATAATCAGCAATGTCACACAGATGACTTTGGTTTCTAATGCCATTGTTAGCAACTGAAGATCAATATTGTAATGATGATGCTGCGAATGTGATTGTATACATTAATCCTTCGGAGGCGCAGGTATATATAGAAAATGCAGTTGCTTCCTGCATGGCATGACATATGCAAATGGACACGGACCCAACTCCCCAGTGTGTCCGGCAAGATGTCTATGACCTAGACAAGCAAGCTTGGTTCCGTGGACGCTGCTCTGTTTGCGCTGGAGTATACTTCTTTTTCTTGTCATGGTTACATTAATGTAAGAACCTCTGTTTGTAAACAATTTTGGAACTTGGTAGAATATAAACGACCTTAAATTTGAAGGTCCTATTGCAGTGTATGCTTGGTTTTGTTTTCTTCTAGTGCGGGCAGAAGACTTTGAAGCGAGACATTAATTCCAAAAACCCAATTTTATAGTGAGTCAAAAGTGTGTAGTCCTATAAATTTGGATTTGGACAGTCTGCACCTTGCACAATACGGTGAAGGTGACTGATTGTGAACGCCGTTGGTGACATCTATGTAAAATGAGATCATCCGAGTTTGATGGTCTAGCAGTTCATCTCAGACTTGCCGATGAGGGGTTGGATCATCTACATAATAAATGTTTTTTTTTTTCAAAAATAAGTTTTTATAATTTCTGGTGCAAATAGTTGCTTAGTTTTTTTTTTCTTTCCTTATTACTTTCCAAGCTCCAGAAGCAGTTCAAGGAAAATTATTATTTTATGTTTGGTTTCACCATAAAAATATAAAAAGAAAATAAAATAGTATCAAAATTTTACATATATTTAAAATTTTTAGTCCTTATATAATAGAGAAATAAATAAAGATGATTTGATTATAAGACCTTTTGAAAGCTAATTTCGGCAATCTAACACAAAAAAAAACCTCTATTTAGAGTCGGACAATTTCTTCTCTAATCCGTCTAGAGACGGATTTCCAGACAGATTAAAGACGGAATTTTCAATCTTAAAAACGTTGATACGTGATTCCTTCCGTCCCTAAATAAAGGCCAACAGAACATCCGCCCCACCTGCGATCAATTGGAAAGTTCACACTCGTACCCTCAAATATCTGCGCCCCACTCATGTGATATCCTCATTCCCATCGAGCTCTCGCTCTCAGATTCAACCTGAGACCTAGAGTCTTAGTTCATCGGCATTCGTACCAACTGAAAGCAGTAGCTCGGGCCGTGCTCGTAGATGCTTCCTATCGATCAAACATCCCAGGCCCCGAAACAATCTTCTCGTGGAAAGGGGTGACCAATGCACGTAGGATATCCTAAGAGTGGGACCCACCTAGCAGTCAGGGGTCACGGGCGGTGTGGACTCCACAATGTAAAGGCTTATCGTAAGGTCCACACTTCGTGATTCCTCAGAAGCTTCTTTCGTGTAGTCCCACTCATGTGATACCTCATTCCCACCGAAGCCTTTGCCTCCCTGCAGATGCTTCCCATTGACCTAAGCCCCTGGCCCCGGTTCGAGTCTCTACGGAGGCACGAAAGAAAACGCTGCGAAGCAAGATTTATATTCCCTGCGGAGTGGGACCCACCGAAGTACACCCGCGATACGGCTGGGTAATTCCCACAATGGGCCACCTGCCGCATCCCGTGGTCACGGCTGTGCGGACTCACAAATTCGTCTCAATTAGAGATAGATTTTGTTCCGTCTCTTATCAGAGATCGAATAAGTCCGTGTTTAATCACAGACCTAAATAATCCATTTCTAATCGGACACGGAATTTTCGGTCTCAAATTCCGTCTCTGATTAGACACGGAAACATCCCGTCTTTGATTAGAGACCTATACATTCCGTCTATAATCAGAGACCGAATTTTTCCGTCTCAGATTAGAGACCGAAATTTTCTGTCTTTGAAGTCGTCTCATATTTGAGACGGAAAAATTCCATCTCTATTTCTAATCAAAGACAGAAAAATCCATCTCTATTCTGTCTATATAAACTAATATTTGTTGCTAACATGTTTTGATTTTTCATATTGATCTTGTTGTCATTCAATGCCAATTATATATAATCATTAAGATGTGCTTTAGTAGTTAAATTAATAGATATTATTAAATAAGTTGAAATACACAATAAATTTAATTAATTATAAAATCAATAGTATTCTTAAATAATAAAATGGTAATATTAGTGTCAAATGGTAATGTTTCATGCACTTTTGTCAAGGAATTCAAATACTTGAATTTGGTATTTGTCAAGATTGCTTAAAAAATTTTTATTTTATTTTATTATAATTCTTTTTTCTAGTGGAAAATGAGCTTATGGTCATATGGAACCAAGTTCCAAAATTACATTGGATAAGATCTAAAGCAAAGAATATAAATTAATATTCAAATAAAAAAACCATCATATATGCATGTGAATGTAAAAAGATACAAAGTGGAATAATTATTGTAACAATTATTCTACATCTTCTATAAACCAAAAAATGTCTAACTAAAAACATTCAATAAACATAATATACAAACATAAATTATTGTAAAGAACAATAATATCTTCATTGGAGGTCTTTGATTCTTGAGCATATATCTTCTTTTTGTGTCTTGGGTACCTAGTAGGATAGACATAACATTAACAAAAATAATAAGTTTCAATTTATAAGTACTCTCAATTGCAAGATTACATCAAACATATATATTCAAATTGAAAACTATGGGAAGCCTTCAAAGGGAAGGAAGCATAAAGGAAAAAAGATGAATAAGAGGGTACAAATAGAAAACGTCATTTCATTTCATACATTTGTCCTTCAATTTTATAAATTAGACAATTGAAACACAAATTCAATAGGGCATTCATGTCAATAATTTCGAACCTTCAATTGTATATGCCTAAGCTTTCATGAACTAGTCAACCACACATTTACTTGGATAAAATTCTTAGGTGCATTAAATCCTGAAGTTCATGAATAAATGATTGTGTGAAAGGAAAAGGGGGAAAACCGGCAATGATGATAAAGAGAAAGAAAATAAAAGTCCTCAAAGAAGACAAAAGTGGATTGACATGTGAGTATGAGATGGATATATGGGAAATAGGACATAGATAGCTTACCTAGTAAACTTCAACTCTTATAGTAACAATCCTTCCTTCACCAGATTTTTGGCTCTTGAGACAAGGTGAATTGAGCTTTGGAGTGAAAGAGAAAGAACATACATGTAACAAAAAACAAAGGCATTTTAGGTTTTGTACGTAAAGGAGTAGTGATCCCCAAATTCTGTCTCAATGTTTACACAGACCCGTTAGTCTCTAGCAATGAATTTCACCAAATTTGACATCCCCAAATCCTGAGACAACCTAAAAAAGAATAAATCAAAGAGGAAGAGAGAAAGAAAACATGAATTAGAACTTAGGACTTGGAACATTGATGAAAAGAAAAGCCTTGTAAGGCAAGCAAGATGCCTTTTGAATGATATTTCAAATAAGATTTTTTATTTGAAAAATAAAAATAGGTATTGAGCATTGAACCATCTATTTACCTCACCAGTCTCTGTCCACAAAATTCAAATTTTGAATAATGGAGGAGCAAAATAAAAAAAAAATAGAGAAGAATGTTAAACAACTTCCAAACTAATGGGTTGAGTGGCATTGAAATAGTACCAAATATAATATTACTTAATTTTGAAAAAACAAAGAAAAGCAACTCATATCTACATATATTGGTAGTGGTTTTTGTTATCTAATGCATAGCCCATTGAGTGTGAAGTGGATGCTTTTTACTATATTTTATAGTGAGATAACCCACAAAACTCCATTCTTTAATAGTCGAACATTTGAAATTTAGACAACCCATTTACCTAAATCCCATGCTCCATACTCTCTTTCTCCATAACCCAACCTCACAAGTCCAAATTTGGAAACCGCATATCAAGAATTTCACAAAACACTCCTCTTTTTTTCTCTCTATTTTATCTTACAATGAGAACATTAAATGGAGGATTTAAAATGTTCAGTTGCTAACATAGATTAAAGCCACAAACCAAAGGATATGCAGCAGAACATACAAATATATTTCTATGCAATAGAATATATATACAGACAACTACTATACCATACCCAACATACCTATGATATCTTCAGCATTTTGTTCTCATTTTCTTTGAAAAAACCTTACATGACATTGAACAAATACAACTTGTTAGGATTCTCCAAAAGTAGCTCGAAAATTTTCTTTAGATTTACAAAATGTGAGCAACAACATGCTAATAGAACCACACCATAGTTCTTATTTGAGCAACTTGAGACAAAGGTAGCTCCTTAGGATGATATCGACGGAAAAATGAGAGATAGAGAGAGGGAAGGAGAGAAACTCTTGGTCCAAGGTTTCAGAATGAAAAGTGGTGTCGCATCGAGAGGTCAGACGACATAGCTAGAGACGGGGCTTGTGCATAGAGAGATGAGGAAGAAGTAAGACAAAGGGAGTGAAAGAGATGAGTTAGTGGGTGAAGAAAGAATAAGTATACGTATTCTTTTAGGGTTTTTTAAATGAACGATCAAGATGAAATTAGAAATTGAATGGCCATGATTTTACCATATTAATCTTATCACATTAAGATTAAATTGACTAGCCATGATTTCACCATATTAATCCTATATTAAATTCTTATTTTTTATGAGAGTCATGAAAATCAATTAATATAATATATTTATAACATTTATAACTTTAATTTACCATAATTAATTGTAGTATAAAATCTTAGTTTCTTAATCTAATTTGAATAGGGTAACTTAAAAGGTAAAAATGAATTCGAAACTAATATTGTGCATATTAATTTATAAATTTAAATTTTGGGATTATCTTATTTCAAGCTTTTTTTAAATTTTTTTAAAGCTAAACATTTTAGTTATAATGTAGTAAATTGTCCCTACTAGACTCCTCGAACTGACTCCCTTCCCTCGTGCTCCTTGCCTTTGAAGCCGAGCCTTAATTTTTTCTTTTGGCCAAGCCATGAGGTGTCTTGAGCCAACCAAAGGCACATACGTAATGTCACGCCCGAAAAACCCACCCCTAGGGCATGACTATCAATTCACACCCTCAATCCTTCAGCTTGAAGGCTTGAAGTGTGAAACGACACTAACCTTACTCGTAACTAGATTTTGTTCAATTACCAACACATGTTCAAAGTAAATGCACAACTTTCTAAATTCATAAATTCTCCAAATTCAAAATTTCATGCCGACAAAAATTACTTCTAAATATCCAAATCTTAATTATGAATGTCATATAAAGCTGTTCAGAATATAACAATATTTGGGATCTCTCAAATCCAACTTTGTACTAATATAAAAACGAATGTTATTATCCAAGTGACTTCTCAATTAACTTTCAAAACCCAACATTTCACATAAACAAGAACTTATTAGTTTAACATGATCCAATATAAAGCTTTAATCAAATCCTAATGATGATGTATCCTCAACGTAGCCATCACTCCTCACGGAGACTAAAAGTATATGAAAATATGTCAACGAATGGGAGCCAGAGCTTAAGTTCTCACAAGCAAATACTAATACATTTTCATGGATAAAAGCTTCAATCATATAAATTAAATAGGAGATGTTTTTCATCAAACTTTAGGATTAAAAACAAGTTGAACATTAACAAAATTTACTTCCAAACATTCTCACATCCATTTTAAACGGGCCATATCAAATAAAACATCCAAACAATTTCATATCAAATTTCGATTCAAACACTTTCATATGAAGTCCAAAATCAAATACATTTCAAATATATTTTTCTCTGGTCATCAAATATCAAATGGTGCCTAGCCATGTGGGACTTTCAAATGGGTGGCTAGTCGCAAATTGTTCATTTTAAGGTGAACGGAACCAAACACTACTAGTACTAGTAACCTCTAACCGAAACCCTTAGAGGCTGGGGTTCAAATCAATTACATTCACCACTAAGGAATGTAAAGGTCAACTATTTTTCCCGTTGACAAGGGCCAAATAGTGTCAACTATCATTCTCATTGACAGAGCTGAACTAACCTGAATCAAATATTTCATTCAAAGGTGCAAATTACGAAACATTAAATCTCCACATTTCCTTTCATAAACAAAGCAAATCTCAAAAAGTACAATCATACAAAATTACTATTTGATCCATGGATAATCAACAAAAAAAGTAAAACTTTTCATAAACCAAGATGATATATAATTCATTTAAAATAATTTCATCCTCAAATGAAGTAAAACAAAACACCCTTTTAAAGATCTCGCATTAATATCTCTACTCTCAAATGAGTACTCAAAAGCTTTGAAAGAGTTAACCTCAAGAATTTCACCAATGAAATATTTCTCCTAAAAATAATAATGTGACGCCCCAAACCCTCGGGTCCTGACTACCGCCAACTCGAAAATCTATACATCTCAGATCACGGCAGACGCATACCTAAGTAAAATGCTCGGGCTCATAAACCAATAATTATAAAAATGAAATATCACAACTATTCCACCTCTCCCAATAATTCAATAATGATTACATCTTTTATACAAACATATATTAAAATCTAAAATTTAATACATGTTATATCCAAAAGCATCAGCTTTCACAACCCGCTTTCTTCAAAATCGCCTCTAACCTGTAGTTGTTCGTACACGTTCCTCGTGACTCTAAATGATATTCTCGACAGGCGCAGCTCTATCGCCCGCAGTGGAATCACTTAAATGCAAGCATTCTCCACTTGGGTCAAGATACGCACGCTCCAAAAATAAACACACACTTAAGTAAATATGTGATCCTACTTGAACGTCTACATGATCACCCCATGTCACGAGTCCTCACCGACTCACTCACATTTGCCTAAGCCATGTATGAGAAATAATCATTTTCAAAACAAAACTCTTTGTTCTTGAAAAATATACCATCGAAATACTCCAGAAAAATATGGGACTACTTCCGAGGCGAATTGCTATGAGCTCCTAAAACAAATCACGGCCCTCAGTATCCAAAATGACTCGTCGCCCATCCTCCCAACCCACCGAATATCATCCCGCGAAATTCTTTTCGCAACCATGTCCGCTTCTTAAAATTCTCGTGTCATGCACTCACACTCTACTTCTGTGGTTACCCAGCATATGAAGTGTATCATGCCATTTTCAAAACCATTTATACAATATGTCAATATGCATTTTCAATCAACTACAATTACACACATTTAATTCAACACATCATCCATCACCCAATTTAGTTCACTTGAGCAATTTACATTATCATCTCCAATGGCTTACAAACACAATTTAATTCCATATAATTGTGTCATTGTTTTAACACACTAAACCATGTCTTAACCTATCTATTTCCACACATACCAAGCCATTCATATCAAACAATTCTCATGCCAAAACACATGGACATTTATGGTCCATTTCATACAACCGACCGCTTTTACGCCCTAAAACAACAAGTATTGCCCACGGGCAAACACTCCTCCCCTACATCGCCTCTGGTGGAACCGACTCCATTCCCATTTCCCAGCCTCCTACTCACCAAAACATAATTTATTTAATAAATTATGATCCATATTCCCAAAACAACCCACACATCAAGCCACGGACTGCCCATACGGTTCAAAATTTTACACATTGGTTCCAAGATTTGGGACTCGGGAGCAAACGACCACCACGGCCTCAAACCAACACAAACATCACAAAACACTTAAATCAAGAGTAAAACAAGTAGGATGAAACCCCACTCACTCTGAGTTTGCCTAAACACCTCATATCCCAAGGTCCACGCGTTGTCCTCTCCGCGTAGAGCAACTTAGCTCCTTGTCCCGATGAATTCCGACGGTTGGATCGCCTACACTTCTAGAGAGAAGGAAGACTCTCTCTCACTAAAAATAAAATTTGAAGCTTCCTGATCTTCTCTTCTCCCCACGCTTTTCTTTCTTCCTTTTCTGGCTTCATTTTCCATCATTTCTTTCTTTTCATTTATCTTTTTCTTTCTTCATTTACCCTCATTTCTCATTTCTCTTTGCACTTTCTCTTCTCCTTTAAATGAGCATTGACCGTATGGGTCAAAAGAAGGAAGTTTCCTCCTTTCCTGCCCAAATGTGGCTGGTCCCATTTTCCTCATTTTTTCTTTTTTTTTATTTTATTCCCTTTATGACATCATCACTTACTATCAATGCGAGCCATGGAATTCATGCCACCCATGGCTCAATGTGAGCCATTCCCTTCTTCTCGCGCTGTCACACTCAGATGCCATGTGGCATCCCCTAACCCACAGCGTGTCATCCGGACACCCCACGCCTCGAAAAATGAAATCCCGGCTCACTGAATCCAACGAAATCTCGACGCGGGTTACTAAATTTCATGAGACTCCATTTCAACTGAGAAGTCCTGCTTTCACATCCGAGGTCTAGGAAAATCCTGATTTTACCGAAATCACGCATTTTACCCATTTCGAAAAATTGATTTTCTCTGGTTTCAAATGCTAAATAAACTATCATCATTACTTATTTAATTCTTAAAACTTCATAATTTGATATTCTTAATAAAATATTTACTTACAAAAATACATATATATATTTAAATACTTATCAAATACATATATTGATAAAAATTTAGCCTTTTCAAATTTATCTTATTTGTTTATTATTATTTTCTTTCAAAAATTATCCTCAAATATTTGTTTTTTTTTTCTAAAATAAATCTTGAATATCTAGCATTTTTTTTTTCAATCTCATAGCCTTATGTTAACACCTTTCTTCTTATATATATATATATATATATATATATATATATATTTTTTTTTTTTCTTTACTTTTCATTCTCATACTCAAAGCAATTCAAGATTTATTAATTATCAATTCTTATTTTATTTCATTTTTTTTTTTTTGGGAAGAACGAGCGAAATCTAATCACTTCTTCTTTAGGGTTCATCTAAACTGAAGAAAATTAAAGATCTACATCAAAGAAATCTAGAAAAATAAAATAAAGAAGATCTTACTTAAAAAAATTTGTTCTTCAAACCCTAGATTCGAAAGCCGTATGTCTTTTGGAATTCTACAAGCTAGAGAGAAATTCAAAGAAGAATATAAAGATTTTTTCTTATTCCAATTTATAATGATGGTATCTAATAGGAAATTACCTTTTAATTTCTTTCATTAAATTAATTAATTAATTAACTAATTGAATTATCATTATTATTTTCCTAACTTATACCTATAAAAATTTCTGTCATTATTATTTTCCTTAACTTATACCTATACAAATTCCTGGGTGTTACATCTTCCCCTTCTTTATAAAAGTTTAGTCCTCTAAACTTAACATACCCGAGTCTTGAAATAATTGAGGATGCTTTTCTCTCATCTCTTCTTCTAAATCTCAAGTGGCCTCTCGGATACTATGATTGCTCCATCGACTTTTTACCAATCCTGACACGCATATCAGAACCTTATCCATCACATCCACAATTTGAACGGTACCTCTTCATAGGTCACCTCCAAAATTTGAATAGGCTCCAACTCCACAACATTTATAAGCATCAAAACATATTTCCTCGAAGGCCTAAACATGAAACACACATTATGAATTCGACAGCTCAAAGGTTACTTTATACGCCAAGGTACCTACTCTCTCTAATATTTCAAACGGACCCACAAATCGAGATGAGTTTCCCCTTTTCTCGCAAATCTCACGTAATTTCATAGGCGAAACTTTAAGAAAACATGGTCACCCACTTCAAACTCCAAATCTCTTCCCCGCACTGTCGGCATAACCCTTTTGTCTTCTTTGAGCCAAGCGCCTTTCTTTAATCAAGGCTACTTTTCAATCACACTGCACAAGTTCTCAGCCCTAAAAGTTTCCTTTCTCCTACATCATCCCAACAAATAGAAGATCGACATCTCCTACCATACAACCCCTCAAAATGTGCCATCTGAATGCTAGCTTGAAAGCTATTATTATAAGCGAACTCCACTAGAGGAAAATAATCATCCCAATTACCTTTTAGGTCCAAAGTACGCTCAACAAATCTTCCAAAACCCGACTACCCTTCTCTCGATTGGCCATCAACTGCCGGATGAAAAGTGCACTAAAAACTCAACTTAAGCACCTAATGCTTTTGTAAACTCATGCCAAAATCTATGAAAATGAGGATCTCTGTTGGATAATATAGAAACAGGTACTCTATGCATTCTCACAATCTCCTTAACATAAAGAGAAGCTAAATGATCCATTGAAAATTTGACTTTCATAGGCAAAAAGTGAGCAGACTTTGTCAACTGATCACGCAAATTGCATTATTACCCCCTAAGGTTCTTGGCAACCCTGTCAGAAAGTCCATAGTAAGATGCTCCCATTTCCACTCAGGAATAGCAAGTGGCTGTAAAGACCCTGCTAGTCATTGATGCTCGCCACCGTTGACAGTACAAACACCGAGCCACATATTGTGCAATATCCCCGTCTCTATGCCGACCACCAATAATTTCACAACTTCTAATACATCTTATCCCTCCCAAAGTGGATTGCAAGTCTAGACAATGAGCTTCCTCCAACAGCTTTCCTCTTTCTCAAGTTTTCCATCATTTGGAACACATAGTCTATTCCCAAATCTTAAAATCCCATCATCTAATAAGGCAAAGTCAAGCTTACTACCCCTCTTAACCTCCTCCATAAGCTGCACTAACTGCATATCATTCTTTTGTAGGGTCTTAATTCTCCCAACCAAGTCTGGTTGCACTCTAAAGTTCGCCATAAGAGCTCTCGAGTCCAAAAATATGATATGGACTTGTAAACTCCTCAAATCTACCAATAATTGCCTCTGACAACCTCTAATAGTTGCTAAGGAACCAACAGATTTTCTGCTCAAGGCGTCAGCCACAACATTTGCCTTTCCTGAGTGATACTGAATAATACAATCATAGTCCTTAAGTAATTTTATTCATCTTCTTTGCCTCATGTTAAATTCCTTTTGGTAAAACAAATACTTCAAACTCTTATGATCTGTAAATATCTCACAAGTTTCACCAAACGGAAAGTATCTCCAAATCTTTAGTGCAAAAATCACTACAGCTAACTCCAAATCATGGGTAGGATAATTTTGCTCATAAGGCCTCAACTGTCTAGAAGCATAAGCCACAACTCTCCGATTTTGCATAAGAACACAACCCAAACCCTGACGAGAGGCATCACTATACACCACAAACCCTCCTGAACTTGAAGGGATAGTCAAAATAGGAGCTGTCACCAATCTTTCCTTTAACTCTTGGAAACTACGTTCACAATCATCAAACCACTCAAACTTAACTCCTTTATGAGTCAACCTGGTCAAAGGTAGGGCAATCTTGGAGAACCCCTCAATAAACCGCCTATAATAACCAGCCAGTCCTAAGAAACTTCGAATCTCACACAATATTAGGTCTCTCCACTTGACACAGCATCTACCTTTCCAAGATCAATTGAGATGCCATCTTTGGTCACCACATGCCCAAGGAAAGAAACTCTGTCTAACCAGAACTCACACTTCAATAGTTTAGCATACAACTGCTTATCTCTGAGAGTTTGCAATACAATACTCAAATGGTGCTCATGCTCCTCCCTACTCTTTGAGTACACCAAAATATAGTCTATAAAAACCACCACAAACTGATCTAGATAAGGCTTGAATACCCTATTCATTAAGTCCATGAAAGCAGCAGGTGCATTAGTCAAACCAAAAGGCATAGCCAAAAACTCATAATGCCCATATCTAGTTTGAAAAGCAGTCTTGAGTACATCTTCTTGTCTAACCCTTAACTGATGATAACCAAATCGAAGATCAATCTTAGAGAACACACATGCACCCTGAAACCGATCGAACAAATCATCAATCTGAGGAAGGGGATACTTGTTCCTCAATGTCACCTTATTTAACTCTCTATAATCAATGCAGAGTCTCATAGATCCATCCTTCTTCTTTACAAATAAGATAGGAGCTCCCCAAGGTGAAACACTAGGCCTAATAAAGCCCTGGCCCAACAACTCGGTTGAATCTTCAACTCCTTAAGCTCCAAAGCATCCTCAGTGGCCTTTCAGAGATGGAGTTATCCCTGTGCCAAATCAATGGTGAACTCCCACCTCCCTTCTCGGGTGGAAAACCAAAATCCTATGGAAAGACATCAGGGTAGTCCCTTACAATGGGTATGTCTTCCAACTTTAAATCATTTCCCTCATTCACAACATAAGCCAAAAATCCTTGACAACCTTTCCTAAACAAAGAACTAGCTCGCAAGGCTGAGATCATACGCAGTGGTTTGTCCACATGCTTCCCCTCAAAACTAAACTCAGGCTAACCCGGAATGCTAAACGTCACCCGTTTCCCAAAACAATCAACAGATGCATGGTAAGAAGCTAGCCAATCCATCCCTAAAATCACATCAAAATCTTGGAGGCCAAGAAGTACTAGGTCAACTGTCATCTCTTTATACCCAATCATCACACAACAATCTCTAAGTATTTGATTAACCACAACAGATTCTCCCAAAGGAGTAGCAACAAATAAATCAAAGTCCATGTTATCAATCGACATACCTAACAACCTAGCAAAAGATACGAAAACAAAAGAATGCATTGAACCAGGATCAATTAAGGCTCTAGCAAATAAGGTGTGAATTGAAGCAGTACCCGCCACTCACATCGGCGGCCGAGCATCTCTGTGAGTCATAGAAAATACCCGCCCTTGAGCTCTTGGCTTATGTCTATCCTCTTTATTCTCCTCCTTCGGCTTCCCAAATGCAAACTTCTTATTCTTTGGACAATCCCGAACCATATGTTCCTGTTTTCCACAACCAAAGCAAGCTCCTGTCTCTCTATAACATGGCTTACCCCCATGTTTCTTACCACAAGTAGGACAAATCACATCTGAATTTTGTGTTGCCTTTCCTTTATTCTGATTTCTACTTGGAGTCGACTTTTTATGTTCTTGGTTACCATGAGCACCATCACTCCTATTCCTCTTCCTTTGTCGTTCCGTATATTGGTGAAACTCTTCATTATCCTTCTCTACAATAAGGGCCTCGGCTCTACCACCTCCTCAATAACACCTAACTCGTAATTGATATCTTATTCTTCAAATAAGGCTTTGGGTCCATCCCCGAAACTTTACCGCTTCTCCCTATAGCAATCAATTGTGGGCAAACGCGATGGGGCTCTAGAATCCTAGCCCCATATCAGCCACACTGTCAAATCCCTCCGTTCCAAACGGACAAACTCTCCCACCTTTTGTCGTCGAACACTATCAAGAAAGTACTTCTTATAAAACTCCTTAAACTGTCTCCAAACAATAGGCCCTTGATCCTCTAAAAGCCCCTTAGTCATGAGCCACCAATGATCCGCCTCTTTGTCTAACATAAATGATGCATAAAAGGCTTTTTGCTCCTCAGAACAATCAATGACAATAAATAATTTTTCTATCTTCATAATCCAAGCCTCTACCGTTAGATACGAGAAAATTTAAAAATAAGTGGGACTCAACTTAAGTCACAAAGGAGCTACCCTACTAGATGAGGACTGCCCTTGACCATTACTTAGTAGTTTAGCCTCGCCTCTCAACCAATCCAAACAAAGTCCCTAAATATCTATAGTCTCTTCAAGATAGGGCAAAGCCTCTGTGTGGAGGAGGTATATCACTGACAATTTTTATAAGTTTGGGAAGATGCGTGTCTCCGCGACATGGTGTCCTATAAAACAAAAGGCATAACTAATTCTAGTCATTAAGAAGCCAAGCAAGCAAGTTAGAATTGTAGGAATTAAAAGAATCGATCAGATGAAGTTGAAACTTGCTTTTTACTTCGCCACCATCTATTCCCAAAGGTAAACTAAACGAGTTCCCATCAAGATCATAACCTGTGGCTCGCTTACCACTGGCCACGCCCGAAACCCATCCTAGGGGCATGACTGTCAATTCACACCCTCAAGCCTTCACCAAGGCTTCAGCGTGAAACGACACTAACCTTCCCTCAGAATCGGATTTTTGTTCACTACCAACACATGTTCAAATGCAACGACAACTTTCTAAATTCATAAATTCTCCAAATTCAAATTTCATGCCGACAAAAATTACTTCTAAATATCCAAATCTCAATTATGAATGTCATATAAAGCTGTTCAGAATATGACAATATTTGGGATCTCCGAAATCTAACTTTGTACTAATATAAAAACGAACGTTATTATCCAAGTCGATTTCACAATTAAACTTTCAAACCCAACATTACATAAACAAGAACTTATTAATTCAACATTATCCAACATAAAGCTCTAATCAAATCCTAATGATGCCGTATCCCCAACGTAGCCATCACTCCTCGCGGAGACTAAATGTACCTGAAAATATGTTAACGAATGGGAGTGAGCTTAAAACTCAATAAGAAATACTAATACATTTTCATGGATAAAAAAGTTTTCAATCATATAACAATAGAGATGTTTTTCATCAAACTGATTCAAAAATAAGTTGAACATTAACAAAATTTACTTCCAAACATTCACATCCATTTTAAATCGCTTCATATCAAATGTGATCTAAACAATTTCATATCAAATTTCGATTCAAACACTTTCATAAGTCTAAAATCAGTCATATTTCAAATATATTTTCTCGTCATCAACATCAAATGGTGCCCATCCATGTGAGACTTTTAAATAGGTGGCTAGTCGCAAATTGTTTCTTTTAAGGTGGACAGAATCAAACACTACTAGTACTAGTAACTCTAACCGAACCCCTGTAGGTCGGTTCAAATCAATTACATTTGCCACCAAAGAATGTAAAGGTCAACTATTTTTCCCGTTGACAAGGCCAAATAGTGTCAACTATCATTCCCGCGGATGAGCGTAACCAACTGCAGTCGTATTTCATTCAAAAGTTCAAATTACGAAACATCATATCTCCACATTCCCTTTCATAAACCAAACAAATCTCAAAAAGTACAATAATACAAAACTACTATTTGATCCATGGATAATCAAATAAATAAAAAAAAGTAAAACTTTTCATAAACCAAGATTATATATAATTCATTAAAACAATTTTCATCATCAAAGGAAGTAAAACAAACAATTCTCTTTTAAAGATCTCGCATTAATATCCTTTATCTCAAAGGAGTACTCAAAAGCTTAAAGAGTTAATCCAAGAATTTCACCTCAATGAAATATTTCCTAAATGATAAGAAAGAAACTATTATCATTACTTATTTATTCTTAAAACTTCATAATTTATTATTCTTAATGAAATATTTACTTCAGCCAAAATACATATATCTTTTAAATACTTATCAAATACATATATTGATAAAAATTTAGTCTTTCAAATTTATATTATTTGTTTATTAATATTTTCTTTTAAAAATTATCCTCAAATAATTGTTTCTTTTTTTTTCTAAAATAAATTTTTAATATCTAGCATTATTTTTTTTTTCAATCTCATAGCCTACGGTTAATACCTTTGTTTCTTATATATATATATATATATATATATATATATATATATATATAGAAGTATATATATATATATATATATATATATATATATATATATATATATATATATTTTTTTTTATTTTTTTATTTTACTTTTCATTCTCATACTCAAAAGAATTCAAGACGACACTACCAATTTTTTATTTTATTTTATTTTATTTTTTAAAGAACGAGAAACAAATCTAAATCTCATTTTTCGGTTAAACTGAAGAAAAAAATTAAAGAATCTATATCAAAGAAATCTAGAAAATAAAATAAGGAAGATCTACTAGAGAAATTTGTTCTTCAACCCTAGATCCAAAGCCGTACGCTCTTCCGAATTCTACCAGCTAGAGAGAAATTCAAAGAAAAATAGAAAGGAATTTTCTTTTCTTATTCCAATTTATACCTAGGGTGTCTATTAGAAAAATTACCTTTTTACCCCTCTTTCATTAATTAATTAACTAATTGAATTATCATTATTATTTTCCTAACTTATACCTATAAAAATTCCTGTCATTATTATTTTCCCTAACTTATATCTATACAAATTCTTGGTGTTACATTGCATATACCTTTAAGCTGGTACCATACACAAACTATCCTTATTTGAGTTTCTGATGGATTCACGCGCCAGAAACTCTACCACATAACACAACTGTATTCACAGGTCTCAAACTCAAGACCTTTGGTTAAGCTAAGAGAGACCTCAACATCTCACTGAGCTCTTAATTCAAGCTAAACTCATAAAAAAATATATATTCAATTATAAGCTTTCAAATTATTTTATTAGTAATATATTATATAAATATTTTAATATTTTTTATTATTTATTGTTAATGAAATAAAATTTTTAAGACTTATAAAATACTTTACAATATTAATTTCTTACTAAATTATTTTTTTAATTTTATATAAATAAAATCAATCCTAATAAACTATTTTTTTTCTCATTGCATGGTATTAAAAAAATACTTTATCGCAATTCTATTCTTTCTTATTGGTGCATAGATCAAGAAAAGGTTTAAAATGGTTTTGATTAAAAAATTGAAATACGTATAAATAATTAAAAGTAGTAACAAGTCATTTTATTAAAATACGCTTTAGTCACTTAAATTTATAAAACTTGATTATAAATTTATTTACACATCAAACAAATTAGAAAATCATTACTTTTATTTAATTACATCAACACATGAATATATTGAATTATAAATTATTTGTCAATGTTTAATAATATGTCATGGAAGAATTCATTCAAGAACTTTTATGTATGTCATTATTGGTGTAAAAAGTTGTATATGTCATAATTGTTCATTCAAATGGACAAAATTGACATATATTACTTAAGTCAAGATAATATATGTTACAATGACCCTTTTGTTGTAGTGTAGTTTTCTCTATTTCAAAAACTAATTATTTAGTCTCTTGACTAATGATTATCATACTCCTTTAATTTAATATTATTTGTATTTCAAAAATATTCTCTTTTCATATAATCTTTCATTTTCTTTACTGCCCTTTCAAAAAATCAAAATAAATTGAAAAATATCAAAATGGACTAAATTACAAGTATATTTAAAAATATTGGAACTAATTAATTTGTTTTTGAAATATAAGGAATTTATTGATTTGTTTTTCAAAACTTAAAGACCTAATTTATAATTTACTCGATATCGATCAAGTTTAGAATTCTATAATTTTAAGAGTAGATTCCACTTGAATGATTTTTAAAGATCTAAGTGAGGAAGGTGTGTCATGTTATTTCTACCACTCTCTCTATTCTTCGGGGTTAAATATAGATATTATAGGACCGAAAGATAAATGGACAACTAGGATATTTTCTAAAATAAAACAAATATTAGGGAAAAAACCTAGATTGCTTTGAGGGACAAAGATATTTTGATTTTTTTAGTCTCATACACATTTTTTTTTCAAGAGGTACAATCATAGACGGAAATTCCGTCTCAATTTCCGTCTTTGATTTGAGACGAAATTCATTCCGTCTCAAATTAGAGATGAAAAACCAAACATCTCCCATTAGTAGAGGAATTGCCTCTAAATTGAGACAGATTATTTCGCCAAATCGTAGGATCTGAATTGGCCTGTCTCTAAATAGGGGCGGAAATTTCGTCTCTAAATAGAGACGAAATGATTTTCGTCTCAAATTTGAGACGAAATGATTTCCATCTCAAATCAGAGACTGATTTTCCGTCTCTAATTAATTTTTAATTTCAAGGTTTTTTATGTCTGCAATCCGTCTCTATTTAGAGATTGACACTTGTCCATCTCTAATTTTCGTCTCTAATAATGGTTTTTCTTGTAGTAAACCTTCATCAAATTTTGATCTCATTTTGACAAAAATATCATAATTATTTTCTTGTAAATATAACCCTTAATCCTTTTTAAGGATATATAAATACATGAAATGGATAAAGACATTTTTGTCCATAATGAGTCATTCTTCAAGAAAAACCATGGAGATGGATTTACAAAATTTGAGTAAGTTGAGGTCTTTTAACCAAATACTTCAATAAATAAAATGAGTTTGAATAAACATATATAATTAATTTAATAAGTTTAGACATATTTTTTATTTTCTTACAGATTTTCTTTCCTTCTACTTTTCCTCTATTTTTTTTTATTTCTATTTCTTTCATTAGTACTTCCCAAGTTTCGCCTAAGAGATTGTATTTAAACCTATACCAAGGAAATTCTCTCATTATGTATCCATTCTGGAGGCTTGTGTATAACAATGCCACAGAGGGACTTTAGTGACTTTAACACCTCTTTCCCTCATTATGTATCCATTCTCACCCCAACCATTGCTTGCTTAAGAGCATCTCCAACCACCTATTCCTCCATCTATATCTCTATGTACAGAGATTTGACAAAATTCATCTTCCAAATTATTTTTATATTTCTGGCATTTTCAAATATGAATATGTGAATAATAAGAAGCCATTCATCCATTTTTATTATTATAATAAAAAAGTGAATAGTAAAGTATCATTTTCACATATTTTTTTAATAATATTTGAGGATGTGAATTGATTTGAAGATGAATTTAGAGATTGTTGGTTGGAGTTGAGTATGAAAAAAGTTGGTCCCATAATTTTTCAACATGTTAATATTTCACTTGTAGATAAATCTGATACTATACGGAGCATCTCCAATCGTTCTCCATTCTCCATCTTTATCTTCATATATAGAGATTTTAATTAAAAATTACGCTCCAACCATTCTCTATCTGCATCTCTAAATATGAAGATGTGAATAGTGCATCTCCATATATGAGATTTACTAATCATATCTCTAAATTTGGATATGTAAATAGTAAGACACTTTTCACCAATTTTTTATTTTAAAATAATAAAAAAATGTTAAAGTGAATTGTAAAGTATTATTCTCTCATTTTTATAAATTTGTGGATGTGAATATTTGAAGATGAATTTAGATATTGTTGGTTGGAGTTGGAAGTGAAAAAAGTGGGTTCCATCATCTCCAAATATAGAGAATATGTCAATTTTGTTCGTATGTCCAACTTAGGACTTAAAAATTTTTTTGGGTCCAATGATGCCCTTCACGTTTGTTCCGTGATACATTCATGTCCCTGATAGAATCAACAAATGGGCATACAGAGTGTTAACGACGTTGACTTGGTGGCCTCATGTGTGATTTTGGCTGGATGTGGCAGTTTGTGCACATGCATATCTTAATCCTAAAACAATTTTGGACCCACATGCCCCTAATATGAGTTCCCCCTCAAATTCCCTTAACCTAGCCATAATACCAAAATCAAAATTGGACCCCAATTCTTCTTCCTCATGAAACCCTAAAGACTTATCTCCCCAATTTCTCTATCGTGAAACTCCAATCACTTTGTTTTAGACCCTATAAGTAATTTTTCCCTAAATTCCTTATCATGAAACCCCAAATTCCCCAATTCTCCATGGCACATGATAGTTCTGCATCATTTTCATGTTTCACAAAAAGATGCTGCCATGATGCTAATTACAATGAACATAGTGTGCTGTGCTATTATGGGTTAAGAGCTAACTTAATTTTTTTTTTAGGATTAAGATACGCATGTGCACAAGCTACACGTAGGCTAAAAATCACACGTGAGGCCACCACATCAGCGTCATTATCACCTCGTTTGCCCATTTGTTGATTCTGTTTCTGGTAGGGGCATGAATGTGCCACAGAACAAACGTTAGGATCATCATTGGACCCAAAAAAGTTTAGGTCCTAAGTTAGACATACGACCAAAAGTCAAGAGCATTTGTGCACCTTATCCCACAAACTTGAAGATAAAAATGGATATTTGTGGTTGGCTAACCAATCAATGCTTTCCACCATCAGCTCTCTTTCCATACCTAGCTTTTAGTTAGAGTAAATAATATCCTTTCTAAAACTAATTTAAGCAAAAAGAAGGGTTTCAATATATCTATAAAATTTAAAATGGAACAGGAAGTTCTTTGGAGTTTGATTACATCAGACTTGCTGTTGAAAAGAAAGGTGATAGATAGGCAGCTTCATTAATGAAATTGAGGAATATATATACAAATCACAGTAGTAAAGAAAGGTGATAGAGCATATACATTTCTTGCAAGGAAGGAGAAATAGATGATATTGAAGGGAAACCCAAAATGACCATTCCCCAATATACTAATTAAGCAGTTTTATAGGATACTTCCATGGCAATCCCACAAAGACCTTCATCAGCTCCATTGTCCATTTCCATTCTTATGTATCCGTCCTTGCCCCATCCCGTTCCCCATGAATTCTTTACCAACCGCATTTGGTTCCATCATCAATTCCACTGGTCCAAATTGTAGTAACACCATGGTCGCCCAATTCCAGCCACTCGTCTGCGGAACACCCCGCTGAATAAAATCGAAGCCTGAGCCACCAACATCACGGTAATACCGGAATGTGCTCGGGCCACTACCTTGAGAGCGCCTCGCCTGCTCAAGTATCGGCACATCTTAAGAGTTTTAATCTTGGCGGTACTAGACCCTGCCTTTCCTTTGTTGCATGTTCCATCAACTCTTGTAGTTTGCTTCACTATGTACACCTCAGCCGCCTATGATAAATAAGGTGTCATCTATGAGACCACCACACCCCGGTCTTCACTATATGTTGTAGTCTACTAATTCTTGCTCAAACACTGAGATTAGCTTCCATTATCCCAACATTGTTTTAAACATAGTTGTTTATTACTGAAGAGAAATCTTGTGCCATAATTTAACAAAGCTACCCACATCTTTCATTAACATATATAAAATCTTATGTTGAGACATAATTTTTGGACCTCAAAGCTATTGTTTTGTTGCGACATAGAAATTTGTTGTCTTTACATTTGAATTGACACAACATATTTTTGGGCCTATAAATTGAGAACTTCAAACGTTTTAAATTTGAAATATCATCTTCTCTCAAACCTTCGGAGCCCTAGAACATTTCCTCATCCTTTTCAAAACCCTAAAACCCATTCCAACCACAGAAAATGTCTGAGTAGCAAAGTTTGATTCCCAACCTAAACGAAATCATGGAAGAGTATGCTGGAAGTGAAGAAGAAGCAACTCTGGAGCTTCAGACGACAAGACATGACAAGAAATGCTAGAGGAAAGAATGGAGATGGAAGCACCATCTAAAGAAGGGAAAAAAAGGAAAAGGAATGAGGAGGAAGAAAAAGAAAAAGAAAAATATATTGAGATTTGACAGAGTTTGATTCTTAAACAGAGCCACGTAAACTATATAGCAAAATGATGAAGAAAGATTTCATTGGCGAAAGAGGTTTCAAGCAGCTCATCCCACCATTCAGAGAAGTGATTGAGAAGAGAGGATGGAGTCTGCTATGTGAGCACCATTTAGCTGGGTTTGCTACTTTGGAAAGAGAATTTTATTCAAATTTGGTGGGAAGGAAGGAGAAAAAATGCTACATCAGGGGAAAGTGGATTTCCTTTGACATAAAGGAGATAAACAAAGCATTCAGCAAAGTGGAGGCGGTGGCTGACGAGCCCAAGTTTAAGAAAACAAAGAAAGACCCATCACCGTATATATGGAATGGTCATTGCTGAAAAGGGGAGTGGAACGCCACTAAGAAGAACTTTGACTCCATCTCAGAGGATCGCAACTGGGCGGGAAGCTGTTTTACTACGTCAATCTTGGCCCTAAGGCCTTTCACTGAGCACAAGATCTGAAGGAAGAAGCAAGCAGCCATCAGATGCACCATGGGTTGGCAAAATTAATGTGGGTAAGATAATAGAGAAGTCCATCTACAATTACTACTACACAATTACAGAGGACTCATCCCACACCCTTCTACCATCACTAGATTATGCATATCAAAGAAAGGGAAGTTTACCCGTGGTTAAAGCAAGAAGATGCCCTAAAACTTCTCCCCTCACCCTCACGGGCATAACCAAGCCTCCATCTGCACCGCACAAGTGAAAAGCGCAAGAAATCAAATGAAGAAGAAAGAGGAGTAGAGAATAATCGACTGTGTTCTAATAGTGAGCAATGTAAAACAAAGAGAAGAAACGCTAAACAATCCTAGTTTTGATTGGATGCATGAGCAACCAAATGAAACCTGCCAGAATGAGAAAACTGAAAGCTCCAGGCAGTAGGCCAACTATGTAGATATCATAGAAATGTTGACCAGAATGGAGCAAGGAATGAAAGAGAGAGACAACTAATTAAGAGCTCAACTGCAGTTAAGAGATGAATATTTCGATGCTGAGTTGAGAAAAAGAGACCAGTTCATGGAAGAGTCAATAAAGAAAAGGGATCTGGAGTGGAAAAAAGAGCTGGAAGAGAGAGATGAAATGTGCAGAGAAGAGCTGAGAGTCAGAGATATAGCTTTCTGGGAGGAGTCAGGGAAGAAAGAATATGCACTATGTAAAATGCTAGAAACAAGAGACCATAACATGAAAGAATCTTTGTTCTCTAGGGATCAAAACTTGTAGAACAGATTACACCACTGCAGTGAGAGTCTGAGGTTGATGATTCAGGAGCAGATCAACATAAGGGTAACCTTAGAGTCCATAGGGAAAAGGTAGTGTGAGTTGACTAAGGCAAATGGAGAAATCCTCAATTAGGCAATGACAACAGTGTCAGGGAAGGAAGGTGCCACTACCAAAGATCCAAATCTTTGATATGGTGCCTTATATAATACTGCTTCCGGATGTGCAAAACCCTGTAGTACCATATAGTCAACCACCTGAACTTGAACCAATACCCTTTTGCCCTCCAAGACAATTCACTGACATTCTAGTCCAAACTAAAAAAAATCCATTTTTCTAGAATCAGACCTCTAGGAGAAACTGCAAAATCTCTAGCTAAACCCAAAGAAAAGCAGAAAAAATGAGTCCCTTTTGTGTGTAATTGTTTTTTTGAAATAATTGTAATTGCTCCATAGATTTTAATAAAGTCTCTTTGTTGAATATGTGCAATTGTGTTTCTATTTGAATATTTTTGAAATCGAGTACATATATTGAATACTGAAGATTGTGAATTGATTGTTTGGTTGAGTTGGAAAGATTGTTTATGAGTTACTTGTGCTATGATTGGAATGAAAGAATTGTTGAATCAAAATAAACTTCTAAATGTAAATATAGCACAGAAACCTATTTAGGAACCAAACAAAACAAACTAAAGATGAATCATGTGACAATTAAACATAATTGCAATCTACAGATAACTCTTAGATTCTCAAGACCTAAATTACTGATAATGTTGGATAAGGTCGATAATTTAGTTTGCTTGAACAAAGGCAGCTCAAATAATAACTAAAAACAAGCACATTGGTCATAGCACCTTGAAAATTGATTAAGCTTGGGTTAGGAACACCTTATTGGATTTATCATAACTTTAGTCTCAAAGGGTCCTAGAACTTGTTATACTATTATTCAAGGCGAAATCCTAGGCATCACAACCAACAGGAAATTATTTAGGCCATCCTTGACAAGTTTAAGCCTTTCCAAGCCTATCTTGTGATATGCATATGCATATATGCATACACCTCAATACCTTGTTTGAACCTAATGCCAATTTCATCATTAAAGCCACATGTAACACCTTAATCCTTCCTTAAATCTAATCCTTCAGTAAATAACCCTGAGTTTGCCCAAATTTCTAGATGAGTGCATGAAAAGTTTTAAGAGGATAAACAAGGTTCTGAGAAGTAAGGAGGTGAAAGGAAGATAAATTGAGAAAATATGTACTAAAGGAGGTGCACAACAAAAAATTGAGAAGCTGAAAAAGTACAAAGTCTCAAGGAGGAATTTGTTTTGCCTCAGCCTTCTCTTCCTTAAGCTATTAAGTTCTTAGGGTGTTTGCCACACCCGGTACCCTAATGCCTCGATCGTATGGGAGTTACTAACCCAAAGCTTGCTAAGGGTGGTAGAAAGCTTAAAAAGGAAAAACATTGCACCATTCCTAAAACCTTGAACAAAATGAAAATAAAAGAGCTTCTGAACTAAAGAAACTGAATTGAAAATAGAAAGTGAAAAAAAATAAAAATAAAGCCACAATGGAGAATAAGTAAAAGATGCACCAAACCTAGTTTGGGGGAGCTTGAAAGATGTTTTTAGTAGAAAAATAAAGGATGATAAAATTGAAGGCAAAATGTTGAATAGTATGTGAACTTTGGGTGAACTCGAGCCTAAAATGTCCAGTTAACTACCCAATACCCAAGCCATACATTACAAGCCTAGAAGACTTATTTGATCCTGAGGGTGGTGTTTTGCCTAAATTAGTGGAGAGTAATATGAATAACAAGCCAATGGGACCAAAGTCACTATGAAGAGACTTCCATTCTTTTATACTATGTCTCATAAGGCTACCTACCTTGCAAATAAGTTATAAAAGGAAGAGCAACACACACTTTCAAATCAAAGGTCAAGAATTGTATTGTTTACATTCCATGAATTATCTACTTGATTAGATGATCTAAATTGAAAATCTTTTGGATTCTTGAATTGAAGTTTAGATGGAATTGATATCACAACTGACATTTTACTGAATCCAAATTGCTGATATTTTAGAAAGGATGATTAAAAGAAAAATGTCCTTAAAATCATGTTTTAATTGCTTGGGAACAAACAATGAGTCTTTTCTGTGCTTGGGGACAAGCAACACTTTAAGTTTAGGGGAGTTTGATGAGTGTGAAACTCATTTATTTTTAAGTCCACTTTTCATGTATATTTGAGGCTTAAAATTTCAATTCAATGTAAAATTATGAATCTTCACCCGTGACAGGATTTGTAGGATTTAATGCAAAAGAAGCAAAATCAGCAAGAAAAATAGCAAAATGGCTAAGGCGCGGCGCGTACTTCGTGACAATTCCAGATACATGACAAACCAGCGAAAGTGGCGACGACGTCGCAACAATAGAAGCCCTATTGTGACGCATATTGAGAAGGAGGCCTGAAAAGATAATTAAACTTTGTCACAACATGCCACAAATTTGTTGCGACATAACCTAGGGTAAAAAAAGTTTGTCGTGACAAAGAACAAGGAAAATGATAACAAATGTAATGTCGCAACAAAACAGTGGCGAAGGCGCACTCCATGTCGTGGACATAGCAAAGTTTGTTGCAACAAAAGTTGGCAAGAGTTCACAAAAAGTTTATCGTGACAAGAATTCTTTTGTCGTGACAAACCCTCTAGAGATCAACAGTGCAAGGCAATGAAAGAATGTCGCAACATTTAAAACTTTGTTGTGACAATTATGAGGAAGAGTCAGCTGAGCCTTGTCGTGACATTTCACAACTTTGTCGTGACACAAACAAAGAAGAAGGCAAAGAAAGTTTGTCGCGACAACGGATAGTTTGTCGCGACAATCATCAAAGAAGAATGTCAAGCCACATTGTCGCTACAAGCCCACAACAAAGCCTGAAGACAAAGACGGATGCTGTAATGTTGTGACATTTTTTGTCCCAACAATTTACCTAGTTAGGTCTGTACTGAACCCCACAAATTCTGTAACACCCCAAATTATACCATAGTAGTTTTATGATATGTTTAAGGCATAATAGAAGTCAAATTTGTGTTTTTTGAAAATTTATTAGTTAAGTGTAAAAAAAAGGATATAACAGTAATTATTAAAGAAATAAAGAGGATAATGGTAAATTGTCAAATTAGGGACTTAAGGGACATTAATTTAAAAGGTTATGTGTTATGGTATAATTTTGATGAGTTGATTTGCAAATTGAATTAAGAGGGAGGGACTAAATAGCAGTGGGGAAAATCCTGAGCCAATTTACCTTAAGACAACAAATTGTCTTTTGAGAAAGAGAAATTCTCCATTCAGGGCTTTGGGGGGGTCTGTGGCAAACGGCCTGGGGAGAAGAACCAATTATTGGTTGCCATTTCTTCTTTTCCTTGAGATCTCCTTGGAAGAGGAAAAGAAGAGGAAGAAATGAAGAAAGGAGAAGCTAGTTAGCTTGGCACATCAAGGTTAGGAAAACATCCTAACTCTTGTTTTTGTTTTTGTTGGTTTGAGTTAGTTTTGAGGTTGGTTTCTGAATTTGTTTTTGGTTTGGGTTGGAATTGTCCGTGATAAGGACCAAAATTAAAGAGGCATGTAGGTATTTTAGGGGAAGTGCTGTCCAAATTTCCCTAAACCCGTGTTTTTGTTTTGGCCATAACTTGGCTTACGGACCTCCAAATTGGATTATTCTAGTTGGAGATAAAAACTAAGAGTCAGAACTAAAAATTTATAGAACTAAGATGTAAATCCTTCTCTAAAAACCATGAAAAAGAATTTTGCAGTAACATAAGGATTATGTCCCCTCTACGGGAGTAGTTCATGTTGTTTGCACCATATCTTGAGTTATACTGGTCCAAATGAGGTGAATCAAAATTCTACTTAAACTAGACACTTAGGAAAGTAACTTTCAAGAAGAAATTATTATCAAATTATGTTCCTATCATTCCCAGAAAATTTTCAAATATAGGACGTAATTCTATTCCCGAAACTCGGCCCGTGATCGCTCTAATGTTTAGGCCATACTCCTAATTTAAAGGTCCAAATGACCTGATTTTGAGCCATTGGAAACTTAAGACATAGGTGAACATTTTGTTAGAAGATCACTTTGTCTAAAAACCTTGTTTCATGGGTTGAAATTGTAGTTGGAAATTGTCTTATTTTGTTCTCGAATTTGCTTCGATTACACCCCAATCTTCGGTCAATAAATCTTAAGGGGTGATAGGCATAAAATTTGGCTAAGAGTATAACATGAATGTTATTAAGACCAGTATAAAATGCTCTAAACACATATAATTGTATGCCTACTTTATACAGGATAGTGAATAAATAAGGACTAGGGCTATTCAGCACTTCTGTTCCGTGGTAATCAGCACATCTGTTCCATGCTATTTAGCACGTCTGTTCAGTTCTACTTAGCACTCCTTTTTTGCCGGTACCATTAAGTGGGTTCCTTTTATAGCCACTTCCTGTTCTATACTGTATCGTATCTTCGGGTACCTATTGTACTACGTCCCTTTTATTCATTATTACTAGACTATGCAGGCAAACATTTATATGATGTGTATCTGAATAATGAACAATATGAACATGAAAGTAATCAACTTAGATGCTAAGGCATAACTCTATTTTGTACTGTAGTGTACCTACAAGTACCTTCTGTTATGAAATCTCTATTATGTACTCCTACGGGAGGAGAGATGAATAAAATGATGTGTGAAACATTTATACCTACATGTATATTGTAATTGAAGATCACTGTAAATGGTCATATATATGTTTTCTCACTAAGTTATATACTTAGCATGGGTGTTTCATCCGTGTAGGTTCAGAAGAAGTTGCTAAGGACATCCTCGAATTCGTCGAGGCCAACATAACTGTAGGAGTCTTCCTTTTGTGGGTCCTTTACTCCATATTCTTTTTGTAATAGAAATGTAAATGTAATATTTGATGTAGTGAAACTTGTAAGAATATAAGTAGTTAGAGACTCAAACATATATGTACTTGATATTTTAATCACCACTGTAGTGGTAATTCCATAAGGTTATGGGTTGTAGTATGGAATTTTTATAATTTTTGCCTTTTAAAACAAGTTAATATTAGTTATGAATCTATGCTTGACATGGTCTCAAATAATGCCAGAAAATCAGTTTAACAGGTCTCATTTCTGTGTGGCGTCCCCTCACTTGCCATAGCCAGAGGAACGGGTGCTATAAATTATGCCTGGAATTCTGACCCAACATTTATGAGGCCTATAAATAACATCATCGAGGGCAGCATCTTCAGTGGGGAAGAAATAGAGAGAGACTGAGTTTTTGTACATATTTTTATTTTCTTCTTTTTATTTTATTTTTTTAATTTTATTTTTCATTTTCATTTTTGAGGATTAGAATAGTTGATCTGAGATGCAATATTGAGTTGGGATCCTTGTATATCAAGCTTCATTATTGTTTGAACTTGAGTGAAATCTGGAAATATTTATGGAACCCATTTTTATTCAGTTTTGATTACAGTTTCAATGAATTTGTTTGATCAACTAGTCATTGTCACTTGTGATCCAGTTATGGAAGGCTAAGCTCCCTCTGGGAAAGGATTGGTGTTTGGTTATCAATTTTTTAGTATTTAAATGAAGATTGTGGGTGTGAAAACTATAGTGATCTAATTGGTTTTGTTCTTGTAGTGAACTGTTCTAAGTATATGTAGTACCTAAAAATAGTTGTATTTGTACTATGATTTCTAAGATCCCCTTGTATGACACAGAGAATGACTACTTGAGAGCAAAGACCAATAACTTAGGGGTATGATAGATTGACATATTTAGAATTAATGAACTCTAAATATCACTATGATGAATTACAAGTGATGTTCTAACCTTTGACTTCAAGGTTCCCTTCTAGGTGACAACAAAAGTGTGTTCCCGAGGCATAAGGACCATCTTGTAGTTTATTAGTTTAATATTTAGAGGTTTCATCTCAGTTTGGTAGAATGTTTATGCTCTTGTAATATGAGAGTGGTTATTCTTACCAAATTGCAGAGTAAGATACTAATTACTTTGAAAAAGGCTTCAGGTCAGTCTCCGTCTGGTAGGGACAAGTCGACTTCACCCTAAGAAATAGGTTGTGAAGTAACGGTTTAGGAAAAACAAACTAAATCTTAGAAAGATGATCAAATCCTAAAGTAGATTTTTGGTGACCCCATTGACCTAGCTTGGGAATACGTAAGTGGTTCTAAAATAGTGAAATATATAGTGTCAGGAGGTATCCCAAGGCTATACAACTATGCTCTTAGACCAATCTAGAATTTTATCCTATGACTACACAGTTTTTTAACCTTATGCAATTTTGATAATCATAACACTGATCTCATTCCCAGTGTTATTAAATCTCAGTAAAACTTTTAGTCATTTAGATTTCATTATCTTTTCCATTAAAGAAAAATTGACAAAAACACTTTTATTTCAGTTATACTAGTTAGTCATACTCACTAAACTATTGGTTCAAATAGTGATGACATTGAGTAGTAGGGGTATTTGATATTTACATTTTCTCATAAATCCTATGAATCGATATCTCACTTCTTATAATCCACTTTATTACTTGTTGACCTGTGCACTTGCAGTGATTTAGATAAAATTAAATTTCAAATATATTATTATAGACAAATAATAGAAAACAACTTTAACAGTCAATCAAGTTTTTAGCATTGTTGCTGGGGCTTCTAAACAAGTTTCTAGTGACAATGTTCCAAAAATATTAACAACAATTTGGTTTATATAAAAAATCAAAATCAACATAGACAATATTTTGTTTTCCCAAGATCTTTCATTTCAAATTCCTTCTTTAAATAATTAGTTGTGTTAATGAGCTTTTCAAGAGTTCCAATTAAATTTAAATCATCTACATATACTGCAAGGATTGCTAATCCAACTGTAGTTTTCTTGATAAAACACATAGGCAAATTGGATTGTTAACATACCCTTCTTTGAGTAAATACTGGCTTAAACAATTATACCACATTCGACCAGATTGTTTTAGTCCATAACAAGATCGTTGCAACTTAATTGAGTACATGCTCCGTGGTTGAGAATTTATTGCTTCAGGCAATTTAAATCCTTCACAGATTTTCATATATATATATATATATATATATATATATATAGAGTATATATATATATATATATATATATATATATATATATATATATATAGATCTATATAAATATATTGTGACTACATCCATTAGTCGCATATCAAGTCCTTTAGAGACTGCAAAACATATCAAATAGTGAAGTGATGGAGGTATGGCTAAGGAATGGAGTGTGGACCCACTTGAAATCCCATTTGGTCCGATGACACGAGCTAGAGCTAAGAGATTCAAAGAAGCTCCCACGTTTTAACTAAGATGCCTAAGTGGAAGAAGCTCACATGTTCAACTCCAAAGAGGAAACAAAGATGGTTCACGTCATCAAAGTAATTCCAGATTTTGACCAAGAGCCAGGACGTTTTAGATTTACTGATTTGCTGCTAATTGTGGGTTGATTTGTTGCTAATTTGGTGTTGATTTGTTGTTGTCCTAATTTATCTAGTTTCCTTTCCTTGTGAATGTTTTTCGACGTGCGTAGTTTAGGAAAAATAAGTTAGTTTCCTTTCTAGTTTTTGGCCGAATATTTTGTTTTCTTTGTGGCCGATTTCTAGTTTTTAGCCGAATATTTTGTTTCCTTTGTGGCTGAATTTTGTTTTGTTCTTCATAGTTTTTTGGTCCTATTTATAGGTGTGTTATTCCTATTTTTCTTCAGTTTACGACTTTATAAAATTGAGAGTTTAAATTTCTCTTTGGTTCTCGAAAGAACTCTTTGAAGTTATCGGTTAATCTGTGGCGTTCATCACAGCTTATCAATTAGATCTCCAACACTGATTGTGGTGTCCTCCTATACCAAGGTTCTTGTTTCCTTATAAGTAACAGATTGAGGTCATCCATCTAAGCCGAACACTAGAGCGGTTCTTCCGAGATTAATTTGATCATGGGTCTCCTCACAAGTTGGCGATGTTCGTATCATTTGGTATCAGAGGAACATGATCTATTTTCTGGTTTGCCTATCTTTTACGGTTTTCTTTGTTCGAACCCAACTTAGTCACCACTTTCATCCGTTCCTTCTAAATTTCGTTCAACCCCCATTTTCATTCACAACCTATTATCTACTCCATCACAAGTCCGATTTGTCCTCATTCTTGATCGGATATAATTTTTGTTTGTCTTCCTTTATTTTGAACCGTCCATCCCAAGTTACAGAAAAAAAAGAAAGGAAAGGAAAAGGATCTGGTTGGAAAAAGAAAAAAAAAATCCTATAAGTTTATCATCATTCTAGTTGCTAGAAATCAAGTCACCACCATAGTATAAAAAAAGTCGATAACAAACTGAGAAATTTTTTGTGTACTTTTTTGTTAGTGACCCTAACCTTTGTTGCTTTAGAAAGGCTTGACCTTGGTTAACACCACCAACCTGTTCTTTGATTGGTTTTTGATTGAATTTTGCGGAAAAAAAAATTTGTTTGATTGGTTCCTAAAGAACCAAAAGATAGATTATGAGTGGAAAAAGGCAATAGTGGTAAGAACATTAGAGTGAGAAAAAGCCAAATAAATTGTGTGAAAGCACGAGTGAACCGAGTGAATAATTCTTTGAGTGAAAACACGTGAGGGAGTGATTTGTGAGGCCCTACTTTTTTTTTCTAACCATGTTTTTTTGCAGCAATACGTCAAAGAAAGGCGCATCCGAAGGTGTGACAGGAGGAATTGACATGAAGTTCATTATGGAGGCCTTAACTAGTGAAGTAAAGAGGATGTTTAGAGTTGAATTGGAACAATTTTATGAGAGGGTAGAACAAAGGTGTCACAAACACTAAACCTTCCAATAGGTAAGGGAGAGGCCGCTACAAAAGCAGGCGGAAGAAGAAGAATATGAAGGGGATGGTTTTGAGGATGAGATTGATCATGATTCGGTTGTTAGTGGATAGGAGGTATGAGGGGAGACTTAGAGAAGCTAGGAATCAAGAAGATAATATTTGGATAGTATTAAGATGAAGATTCCATCATTTTAAGTAAAGAATGACCCTGAGGTATGTTTTGAGGATGAGATTGGACTACATCTGCTGTTAGTGGATAGAGGTGGTTGGGGAGACTTAGAGAAGCTAGGAATCGAGAAGATAATATTTGGATAGTATTAAGATGAAGATTCCATCATTCTAAGGAAAGAAGGACCCTGAGGTATATCTTGAGTGGGAGAGAAAGGTGGAGATGGTTTTTTATTATCACAATTATTCCAAAACTAATAAGGTGAAGCTCGCTTTCATAGAGTTCTCGGATTATCCCATAGTGTGGTGGGACCAACTAGTGTTGAATAAAAGAAGGAATAGGGAGCCAGTGATGGAGACATGGGAAGAGATAAAGAGGGTGATGCAGAAGATTTATCCCAACTTACTACTACCGGGAGTTGTACAGCAAGTTGCAAAACTTGAGGCAAGGCAACCGTAGTGCGGAGGAGTATTATAAGGAGATGAAGGCTACAATGGCTAGAGCAAATATTGAAGAAAACTGAGAGGCTAAAATAATGAGGTTTCTAGCAGGTTTAAACCAGGAAATTCAAAATGTGGTGGAATTGCAACATTATGTGGGGTTTGAGGACATGGTACATATGGCTATCAAGATTGAGAATCAAGTCAAGAGGAGGGGCAGTAACAACAAAAGATCTGCACCTAGTCCAAGTTCATCCACTTGGAATGAGGAAAGAAGAGAAGCCACCTAACACCAAGCCCAAAATCGAACAAAAACAAGAGGTGACCAGCCAAGGAAATCAAGGTAAATTTATTTTTCCACTTCTTGGAATCGTGATATTAAGTGTTTTAAATGCAAAGGGAGGGGTCATATAGCAAGCCAATGTCCGAACAAAAGAGTTATGGTGATGCAGGATAATGGTGAGATTGAAACAAACAATGAGTCAGATTGTGACTCTATGCCATCCTTAGAGGATGCCGATGATGAGGAGTACCCTGTCCAAGGAGAACTATTGGTGGCAAGGAGGGCCTTAAGTGTTCAATCTAAGGAAGATGACGAGGTGCAACGAGAAAACATTTTTCACACTAGGTGCCACATCCAAAACAAGGTATGTAGTGTGATCATTGATGGTGGTAGTTGCACTAATGTTTCTAGGACAACCCAGGTGGAGAAATTAGGGATGCCAACAAGTAAGCATTCTCGACCTTATAAATTGCAATGGTTGACGATGTTGGGAGGTAAAGAGAATAAACAAGTACCATCTCTTTTCGTGATTGAAAATACAAAGATGAAGTTTTATGTGATATAGTTCCGATGTAAGTTGGACACTTGTTATTAGGAAGACCATGGCAATTTGAAAGGAAAGTTAAGCATGACGACTTCACCAATAAGTACTCACTGCAGATTACCAATGGACAAATAATCTGTTCTCTTTGACACCAAGTCAGGTTTATGAAGATTAAGTGAGGTTGCAAAAAGAGAGTGAACAAAAGAAAAAGAGTGAAAAAGATAGTGAGCAAAAGAAAGAGAGTGACAAAAAGGGATTGACTGAAAATTTAAGAGAGAATGAGAGAGAGAGCGAGATAAATGAGAGAGAAAAAAAGAGGGCATAATTGAAGGATGGGAGAAAAATAGAGAGAAAAACCAATTTCTATGCAAAGGCAAGTGAGATTAAGAGAGCATTGTTCTAAAGAAAGCTTATGATTGTACTTTTGTACAAAGAGACACTTTTAACACTAACCAACTTGACACTTCTTTTCCTAGTTCAATTGTCTCTCTTTTGTAAGAATTTGAGGATATCTTTCCCGAGGAAATTCCAAAGGGTTACATCCTAACCGAGGGATCGAACATCAAATAGATTTTGTGCCTAATGCTACCATTCCAAACCAACCCACTTATAAGAGTAATCACTAGGAGACAAAGGAACTCCAAAAGCAAGTTGGTGAATTGATGGAAAAGGGATATGTGAGGAAAGCATGAGTCTATGTGTCATTCCGATGATTTTGGTTATTAAGAAGGATGGGACATGGAGGATTTGTGTTGATTGTTGAGCCATCAAGAACATAATAGCAAAGTATTGTATCCCATTCCTCAGCTAGATGATATGTTTGATGAGTTGCATGGTTCTTGTATATTTTCCAAAATTGATTTGAAAAGTGAATACCATCAAATTAGAATGAAAGAAGGTGATGAATGGAAAACTGCTTTCAAGACAAAATATGGTTTATATGAGTGCTTAGTTATGCCATTCAGGTTAACTAATGCAACTAGCACTTTCATGAGACTAATGAACCATGTTTTGCGTGTTTTCATTGGAAAATTTGTGATTGCCTATTTTGATGATATCCTCATTTATAGCAAGAACTTAGATGATCATTTGGTTCATTAAAATCTATTTTGGATGTGCTTCGAAAAAAAAAATTGTTTGCTAACATTAAGAAGTGCACATTTTGCACCAATAGGTTGATGAAGAGAAGGTTTGTGTGATTCAAGAATGGCCAAGTCCGACAAGTGTAAGTAAAGTTCGAAGTTTTCATGGACTTGCTAGTTTTTACTAGCGGTTTGTGAAGGACTTTAGTAACATAGTCACATTGATAATCGAAGTCATCGAGAAGGATGTTGGGTTTAAGTAGGAGAAGAGCAAGAAAAAGCATTCCAACTAATCAAGGAAACACTAACTCATGCTCCTTTACTCGCTTTACCTAACTTTGCAAAAACTTTTGAGGTTGAATGTAATGCTTCAGGTTTAGGTATTGACACAGTTCTTATGCAAAAAGAACGACCCATTGCATATTTTAGCGAAAAGCTAAGTGAGGCAACTTGAAATACCCTACTTATGACAGAGAGTTGTATGCATTGGTTCAGGCCTTGGAAACTTAGCAACATTATCTTTGGCCTAAGGAATTTGTGATTCACACTGACCACGAGTTGTTGAAGCATTTGAAGGGCTAACTGATGAGTGTAAAACTCATCTATGTTTTAAGTTCATTTCACATGCTATTTTGAGCATTTTATATCCATATTCATTTAAAACTCATAACATTTCTCTAAATCTTTACAGATGACACTGCTGAAAGCAGTCGTATTTAAGCAGTTAAATATGCAAAATGTTTCCAAAAGAGAGTTAACCGGATGTCTCACAATGCGTCATTGAGAAGATAAATTTTTCTGTATCATCTAGAGCATCAAATGGTTCAACTCTACCTATGGTTGCATTATACATTCAAAGATCTTTCCAACGACACCTCACACGCCCAAATCCGAGTTCAAACAAAGAAGTTATGTCATCAACAAGTAGGAGAAGAAAACAAGTCCCTTAGCAGTTTTTGTCGCTACAGAGTTAGCGGCAAATTCGGTCGTGACAAAACCAGATTTTGTCGCACAGAGCCAGCGCACAAAGTGTTTTCTTGCAACAAAACCCGCATTTTGTTGGAACAGTAGTTTTAGTTAACAACTTTGTCGCGACAAACCGCATTTTGTCACGACAGAGTTAGCAGCGGGTCACGCGACAAAAACTAGATTTTGTCGCAAATGCGCAGCTGACAAGGTTTCTTTGCAACAAAACCCAGATTTTGTCGCAACATAGTTTTAGCAACAAACTTTGTCACGATAAACCAAATTTTGTCGCAACAAACCCTGTCGCGACAGAGTTTTAGCAACAAAACGCTTGGCCTTTTTTTTAAGCCTTGAAAACTGTTGTTTTGGACTGTTTTCAAGCCCACTTTACCCTAGGACTATAAATACTCATTTTTTAGGTTTTTAGGGCAACGGGGAAGGTGGGAGAACACCTCTCATAGGGTTTCTCTCTCTAAAATGCCCATTTTTCTTTGTTTTGCTGCAGATTTTGATTTTTAATAGATCTTAGAGTAGTTTTTGAGCAAATTTTTATTTCTATTGAAGAGATTTCGGTGCTGTATAACAGAGATTCAGATTTCATTACTGTTCAGACAAAGATTGAAGCTAAAATCTAGATTTTTTCTCTCACTCCTTGTCTCTTGATTTCTTTCTTCATTTTCTTACTTTTTGTTTGATTGGTGATGATTGGAATCCAGTAATGGAACATTAAACAATTCCTTCAGGTGGGATTAATTGTCGAACGCTCATATTGCAAATTCTCGGCTATTTTGTGGGTTTGAAGACCGAATTTATATAATTATACCGGCTCATATAATTAGTTCAAGTTTCGGAATATTAGTAGCTTATACCCATAAAGAGCTATATCTTGCTATGATTTCCCAAGATGCCTCCGAAAGGAATACGTAGATGGAGATTCCTAAGAGTAAAGAGCAAGAATCTCGGGGGGGTATGTTAGACTAATCTTATGAAACTAATGAACTCTAAAAGATTACTTTGATAGATCACTAATTTACTCATGGTGTGAGGATTAATTAGATGATGTATCATTTTAATGTTTAGAGGTCTCACCTCAAATTTATAGAATGATCTTGATCCCGTGTTAGCAATGATATAATCAAGGAGATAGAAAATTTTATTAGATTTAAAGGACAAGATACCAATTAGATTGGAGAAGGCCTGCATAACTCGTCTATAGGGCAAGAATTTTTCAAATTCTAAGAAATGATTGTGAAGTATTGGAATAGAAAAACAACCAAATCTTAAAGAGGGTAAGATTTTACAAGTAACTAATTGGACTCATGTCTCTGAAAGGAACATGGATATCTAATTAGTGAAATGTATGGTGTATGGAGAAATCCAAGCTATACTACATTGCTCTTGGAAAAATCCAACATTCAACTCACAAATGTTGTGCTTTCAAGGAAATGCAAACTGTTTTGTAAATAATTATCCCCATCCCTAGTGCCTCTCTTCATACCTTTAGAATTAAGTAGGTTTTTATTTGGGTAGGATTTTAGATTAGTTTTAAATCGCTTTTATGTCTCAATTGAATTGATTTTATTCAAACTTATTCACGTCTAAATAGTGAAGAGCCCTTGTAATCTGGTGATCAAATTCTAATTAGGAGAGAACCCTCCAATCCGTGGGTACGATGTCCTGACTTTTAGAGTCCATCATTCAGATGACCGTGCACCTATGAATGGGGCTGGAGTGTTGGTAATACTTCTTTCATTTCATTTCGCTTTGAGTACACTTGCTTTTGTTTCTAACTCGCTTTATATTTACTACATCTACTCCCTTGGCCATATTTTCATATATACATCATTTGGTCTCAACAAGTTTTTTTGGCGTTGTTGCTAGGGACTTTAGTTTAGTCCTTGGTAACCATGTCGGAAAATTGTCAACACTAACATAAGTTGAATAAGAGACATGCACGATGGAAGGAGTTCATAGAAACCTTTCTATATGTCATTTGCTACAAACAAGGTAAGGAAACATCATTGTCGATGCACTTTCATGGAGGTATGTCCTAATCTTTACTCTTGATGCTAAATTGCTTGGTTTTGAACACATTAAAGAATTATATCTTTTCAACCAAGATTTTAGTGAAGAATATGCTTGTTGTGAATGTTAGGTTTCTAATGGCGTTTAAGCATACATACACAACGGAAAAAAAAAAATTTCGCCCTTTTCTAACCCGACCAGGGATCCATGTGATCTGATCAGATGATTCAGGGATGGAATAATACTTTATTCGCATTGGAAGATCCTTGTGTCATAGCCTCGTGTGTGCATCAAACCCTCCTTGTCGAACTGAAAGGCGCAGCGGGATCGTTCCACCCTCTACAGCTATCCACACGAACGAGCCTTCTTGGAAACCAAGAGAGAAATGAGTGTGCTAGCACCGGGTTGAGTCTCACAAAACCCTAGCTGCCTCTCTCAAGCATGAAAATGAATGAATGAAATTGCATAGGGATCCCTTGGGTTTAAATACCAATTTTAAGTCTAAGGGTTGGTTTCCAGCCCATTCTGTGTGTGACCTCAGATCCAAGATAATGTTGACAAGTGGCTCAAAAAACTCATTTCAAAACCCACTGATCATGTTTAATTCTAGCAAGGCATTATGACCACCCAAATTATGTGGATGTCAATAGTTCGACATAACCTAATCCATAATAAATGTTGTTGTCCCTTTGTCTCACGATATCCTAATTGAACATAAGGCATGAACTATGTCTCCCTTGTAAAGTCCAATCATGCAATTTTCTCAATCTCCATGTAAACTGATAATACAAATGACATTAATAACCCTTATTAATTCATTTGAACATGGCCATGCAATTTCTAGTCTCACATGTCGAGGGCCCCACAAATATCTCTCTAAAAGGAGGGACAAATCCCTTTCATCCATTCACATCCCTCTACATGATTTATTATATGTCTAACTACAGTCTGTATTACCACCCTATTACAGATGATGTTGAACCGTGTTAAAACATAAAGCTACTCATGTAGGGACCTATGGTGGTGCTAGGTCGAAGGAAAAAAAGATGACATTATTATGATGAGAAATACTTATGAGTTATAATCCATGTAGTATTCTCATGGTGGGTCGATCCAGTACAATGTTCACCAACATGTACTTATGAGCTGACTTAATATCATATATCCATGATCATTAGTCACACTCCATACTAGTCTTAATTCACTATTGCTCCACCAATAATGAACGACCAGGGACAATTTAGAATAGTATTCTATTTCAAGTCTAGGGTTCTACTATCAATTCACACACTTGATGACCATGAGTGGAATCCACTATTCATGGAGTAAATCACCAAATTAGAAATGTAAGATGATAATGAAAATGCCTCTTTATTATTGAAATATGAAAGTAATAAAAATTACACTATTGCCCTAGGTCACATCACTAACAGTGAAAAGGCAGCCCATGACAAGTTCTTTAGGCATGATGGGTTCTTGTTTCGAGAAAATAAGTTATGCATTCCTAATTGTTCAATTCAGGATTTGTTAGTGAGGGAGTCTCATAGTGCAGGATTGATGAGACATTTTGTGGTAGCCAAGACTTTAGGGGTTTTGCAAGAACACTTTTATTGGCTTCACATGAAGAGGGATGTTGAGAAAATTTGTGGGAGGTGTATCACATGTAGGCAAGCTAAATCCCAAGTGCAACCCCATGGCTTTTACACACCACTTCCTATTCCTAGTGAACCTTGGGTTGATATTTCAATGGACTTTGTGTTAGGTCTGCCTAGGACTAGATGTGGTAAGGATTCTATTTTTGTTGTTGTGGATAGATTTTCCAAGATGACTCATTTTATCCCATGCCACAAAACAAATGATGCAGCTCATGTCGCTGATTTGTTCTTTAGGGAGGTTGTGAGATTGCGTGGTATGCCTAGGATAATTGTTTCGAATAGAGATGCCAAATTCTTGAGTTACTTTTAGAAGACTTTGTAGTGCGTAAGTTAGGAACCAAACTATTGTTTTCTACTACTTTTCATCCACAAACCGATGGTCAGACCGAGATAGTGAATAGAACTTTGTCTACTTTGTTGAGAGCTATCAATAAAAAGAACATTAAAACATGGGGAAAATGTTTGCCACATGTTGAGTTTGCTTATAATCGTACTATACATTATGCCACTAAATTTTTGCCTTTTGATATTTTTTATGATTTTAATCCACCTACCCCTTTGGATTTATCTCCTTTACCTATGTCTGAGCATGTAAATCTAGATGGAAAAAAGAAATCTGAATTTGTCAAGCAAATTCATGAGAAGGCAAAGCTCAACATCTAGCAGAGGACGGAGCAATATGCCAAACAAGCCAACAAATGGCATCGTTAAATTGTCTTTGAACTAGGATATTGGGTTGGGGTGCATGCGTAAAGAAAGATTTCCCACACAAAGGCGTTCCAAGTTGCTTCCTAAGGGTGATGGTCCTTTTCAAGTCCTCGAGCGCATCAATGACAATGCCTACAAGCTAGATTTTCCCGATGAGTATAATGTAAGTGCTACTTTTAATGTCATTGACTTAAGTCCTTTTGATGTAGGTGACGATTTGAGGACAAATTCTTTTCAAGAGGAGGGGAATGATGGAGGCATGGCTAAGGAATGGAGTGCGAACCCACTTGAAATCCCACTTGGCCCTATGACACAAGCTAGAACCAAGAGATTCAAAGAAATCCTTAATGTTTTAATTCGAGATGCCCAAGTGGAAGAAGCTCACATGTTCAACTCCAAAGAGGAAATAAAGATGGTCCACGTCATCAAAGTAAATCCGAATTTGGACCAAGAGCCAGGACATTTTTGACTTGCTGATTTGGTGCTAATTTTGTGCTGATTTGTTCTTGATTTGTTTCTGATTTGCTGCTGATTTGATTCCCAAGTCTTGTCCTAATTTATCTAGTTTCATTTCCTTGTGGACTTTTTTAGGTATGCGTAGTTTAGAAAAATAAGTTAGTTTCCTTTATAGTTTTTAGCTGAATGTTTTGTTTCCTTTGTGACCGATTTCTAGTTTTTGGCTGAATATTTTGTTTCCTTTGTGGCCGAATTTTGTTTTGTTTTTCATATTTTTTTGGCTTATTTATATGGGTGTTATCCCTATTTTTCTTCAATTTACGAATTTATAAAATTGAGAGTTTAAATTTCTCTTTGGTTCTTGAAATAACTCTTTGAACTTATCGGTTATTCCATGGCATTCATCAAGACTTATCAATTGGATCTTCATCACCGATTGTGGCGTCCTCCTATACCAAGGTTCTTGCTTCCCTATAAGTAATGAGTCGAGGTCATCCATCCAAGCTAAACACTAGAGCGGTTCTTCCGAGATTAATTAGATCACGAGTCTCCTCACAAGTTAGTGGGGTTCGTATCACGAAGTGTGGTTGCATCTAGTACAGGAGAATATGTTTCCTCATAATCAATTCTAGTTTCTATGAAAAACCTTGTGCCACAAGTCGTGCTTTATATCATAATGACATTTCATTTTTTTTTCATTTCGTTGCATAGCACCCATTGTGATATCTTTCAGCCAAAGCATTGTATATTTGTAGGTGTTTGGATTACTTGTCCAAATACCTTTCATTTAGCTAGTGAATTCAACTCTATTTGGATTGCTTCTTTCCATTGTAACCAATCATGTCGTTGTCAAAATTCATTCACATTTTATGGCTCTTGCCCTTCATCATTATTTATGACGTCCATAGCTACTTGGAAAGAAAAAACATAATTTGTAAGGGTAGTAATTCAATCCCATATTTTACCCTTATATACATAATTAATAGGGATCTCTTCATTGTTATGAATAGGTACGGTTTCAAAAGATAACTATTTGATTGGTACCTCTTTAGGGGTTATTAGTTCATCAACTTGAGGTTCAATATATATTTCTTTTAATTCCTTTATATTTATATGCTTTTTAGGAGCATGAATTTGAACATTTCTCCTTTTTCTAGGAGTTGTGTCTTTTGAGCCAAGAGGTCGTCCATGTTTTAATTGTGGCTTGGGCTCATTAGTCATTATACCTTCCAATTTTCCCATTGGAATTTCAATTCGTGATGGGACATTTGTAGTTGGTATATGTGATTTTGCAAGATCTTGTAAATGAATTATCTTTTGAACTTTGCTCTCGTATTTCTTTGAAGCGGGGACAGATCGAGACGAGATACAAAGAGGGATTCAGTCTTTGATGTAATTTGACATTCTCGAATTAGCTCTCCCCTAATGGTGGGAAAACATTTTCATCAAAATGTCAATCTGCAAAACGAGTAGTAAAAGCTTCACCTGTGATGGGCTCAAGATATTTAATAATAGATGAAGATTGAAACCAACATAGATGCCAAGACGGCGTTGAGGACCCATTTTAGTTCGATGTGTGGGGGCAATTGGAACATAAACACCACAGCTAAAAACACACAGATGTGAAAGATTAGGCTGATAACCTAAAATAAGATGTAATGGTGATAAATCTTGATTGGTTATAGGACAAAAGAGAATTAAATTCGTAGCGTGTAAAATAGCTTGACCCTATGTTGATAAAGGCAATTTGGTTTTCAAAAGTAAAAGTCTAGCAATCAATTGCAGACGTTTGATAAAAGATTTAGCTAGCCCATTCTGAGTATGAACATGAGCAACAGGATATTGAACATCTATGCCAAGTGACATACTGTAAAGGAAGATTTGAGAAGAAAATTCACCAGCATTATCAAGACGAAGTGTCTTGATAGGGTGGTTAGGAAATTGTGCCCTAAGCCAAATTATTTGAGCTAATAATCCAGCAAATGCAATAATTTTGGTAGATAGAAGGTTTACATGAGACTATCGAGTTGACGCATCAATTAAAACTATACAATAATGAAAAGGTCCACTAGGTGAGTGAATGGGCCCACAAATATCGCCTTGAATACGTTCTAGAAAAGCCGGGCATTCAGATATAACCTTGGTGAACAATGGTCTAATAATCAATTTACCTTGAGAACAAGCAACACAAGTAAAACTTGGAGATGTTAAAATTTGCTTGCTTCTCAATGGGTGCCCATTAGAATTTTCAACTATGCAGCGCATCAGGGAGGGTCCTGGATGACCAAGTCGTTCATGCCAAAGTATAAATGTTTGGAATTATTGAAATTCAGGTTCATGATAGCATGGGATTCAATAGGTCTAATAATTGTCTGATATAATCCACAAGATAAAGAAATTAGTTGTTCCAAGATTTGTTTTTTTCCAAAAATAATATTGGTAGTGATTAGATACTCAAGTCCATCATGATTCATAGTTTCAACATGATATCTATTTCGGCGAATATCCTTTTAGATGCATTGGAGTAAAGAGCATCAGTAATTTGGAACTAAGTGCCACCGAGTAGAATAATAGTAGCTCTTCCAAAGCCTTTAATAAGGTCAACAGGACCTAATATAGTATTAACATTAGATTGAACTAATGTTAGATTTGAAAAATATTACTTATCATGCAAGATTGTGTGGGTTGTGGCACAATAAACAAGACATGTTTCTCCAACAAATGGATCCATTTATCTTCACAATAAAGACAAAAATTTTAAAGAGAAAGTAAACATTGAGGTACTCGTTAGATAAGTGATGAGGTTGAACATGAAGAAAATAACATGATAACTAGATATTGTCATTGCCAATCAAATGGTCAATTTTTCCACTTGGGTCTTCAAAGAAGTCAGAGACATCGAGTTGAGTTAAAGGCATGACATTATCACCATCAATGAAATTGGAATCACAATCCATTGTGCCTTGACTACTGATGAGTCTTAAACTCATTTACTTTTAATCCATTTTTTGACTTATTTTTAGTATATTTAGATCTGTTTTAATGCCAAATTGTGGATTATTCACCAACTTTGTGTTTTGCAGGTTTTAATTCAAAATGATACCTCGTGAAGAAAAAGATAAAAGAAGCAATCGGCAGCACCCGCGTCGCGACAGTTCTATGTGTCGCGGCAACAAACGTCCTAAGCAGTCGGCTAAGGAAATCTGCCACGACAATATTTCTTTTGTAGCAACACAAAGGACTGAATATAGAAGAGGAGCTATTTCACGACAAAAGACAGCATGTGGCGACAGAACATGCGAAGAATGTAACAAGTTAGCTGAGACAAAGAAGATAATGTTGGTACAAGAAAGCCTACTGATGTCAACACCGTGAAGAATCCGTCGCGGATATGTTCTTTCGCATACTAGAAACAGTGAAGAAAGCGTAAAATCATGGCGACAAGGTATCTAATGTCGCATCGCAAATTAAAGAGCACACAGAAGAATATCATACATATCGCTTATGTTGCAACATATTGAAAAATATGTCGTAATCTATGTCGCGATAGACCTCCCCGCCGCAAATATCGATTATTGCAACTTGAAAGCTCTATTTGAGATTAAAAGAACACGGTAAGAAAGACTCCTCGCGATAAGGCAATCTATAAATGCGGACACTCAGAGGAAGAAGTTATGTAGCAACAAGTGTGGTAATAATGTCATATTGAAAGACAAGGTTTCTCGGGTTCGACAAAGAAATAAAAAGTCGCGACAAGTGATGCTCGACTCATGAACTCCACCTAGTCGCAAACAAAAGAGTTCAATGTTGTAACATGGCTTCCCAAGTCGGGCGAGAGGTTTCGATGTCGTGATTAAAGTGATCTTGCTGTCACATTACTAAAATAAAATCCAAACACATATAAACGCGGCGTTTACTGCATTTTTCTATGTCGCAATAAAGATTCCGCCGCATGCGAAGCAGAGGTCTCGTCAGCGATATTCGCAAACCGGGTTGCAAACATAAAGACGAGTCAACATAAAAGTCTCGCCGGTGACATAAAAACTGGTCGCGATGCAAAAATTCTACAACACCAAGAGACTATGTCGCAACATTGAAATGAAGCTACAACAATAACAGGTTATGTGGGCGATAAAGAGTCTCGTCGCTAATGCAACTATGACAATACAAGAAACATTGTCGCAACAAGAACCAATGGTAAATGCCAGAAGACATAAGCACCAGGGTCGCGGACATCAATTTGAAGCGAAGTCGCACGAATCGCCGACGCGTAATCAACGTAATGATGACAATACAAGCAGAAACATTGTTGCAACAAGAACCAATGCGTAATGTCGGTAAAGACATAAAACTAGGGTCGCGGACATCAATTCAAGAAGTCGGGCATCGTAAACACCGCCGCGGATGCACACTATTAATGTCGCAACATAACCATTCCTGTAATTACATATAAGATTGTCGTGACATAGAATGGGTAGAACAACGTAATCTTTGTAAGACATACGTTAAAGAGCTAAAGAAAGATCTCGTCGCACAGAAAACTCTATCGCGGATCGAATCCAAAGGATGCACGTGGCGTGCTCCGGGGACGTACCACTACACATGTCGCGAACAGACCAGTGACAAAGAATTAAACTCTGGCCGCAACAACACTTTCAGTCGCGATGAGAACGCAATATGGGCCAGAGCTCTGGGATCCACAAATTCAGCTCAAGCAATAGAAACAATTGAGGTTTCTAGGCACGTACGACCAAAAACCAGAACATCTGGGGAGAAATCAGGACTCTTTGTATTATGTTTTTCTTTAAATTTTCTTTTCTTCGTAGATTAGATTTTAGTGCGTAATTTTAATTTGTTTAATGGAATTTAAACAAAGGAATTGTTCAAAAGTTTCAAGTTGAAAGCTAAATTGAGCGAATATCAATTCGACATCGTTGAATCTAATGAAGTTCTTAGATAAAAGGAATTCATTTTTTCGCTTGATTACGCTTGCATTGGAAATTTTCTGATAAGTATTTCAATGTTTACTGTGATTCAGTTTTCGAGAAACACAACTTCCGCTGGGAAAGATATGATGTTAGTTATGGTCTTTCTTGCACAATTAGAAAGAGATTTCTTAGATTGAGATTTTTGAGTTTATTTGAATGATGTTAACATGATAATTTATGCTCCCATCAGATAAAATCTATATCCATAAAAGATAGTTATCTGCCTCTCGATTCCGTGAGGCCCTTGGCGACACACAAAGTTGGAGATTCTCGAGAGCATGGATGTAGTTACTTGGGTATGCTAGAATAATATTGAAGAACTAATGAGTTTCGGAAGATTACGAGATGTAAATCATAAATTCACTCATGGTTTGAGAATTAATTAGTGATCTATCACTTAATCAATTAGAGACATCTCTCCTCGTTTCTTTGAGGAATGATCTCGATCCCGTGTTACTTCAGATTCAATCTTCAAGGGAAAGGGATAACTCTTTAAGATCTCAAGGATGAGACATCATTCATCTCAGGAAATCTAGCAATGGCCTCGCCTCGGTAGCAAGAAATCTATAGTCATAAGAAATGGTACTAAGTATTGGTAAAGAAAATGTACTTAAATAATATAAAGAAAATTTGATTACAAGTAATCAAGCTGTGACACATGTTTCGTAAATGAACACGACTCTAATTAGTGAAATGTATGGTTGGCGGAGAAATCCAAACCATACTACCTCGCTCTTGACAATTTCGTATTCAATTCATGATAGAACGTACTAGATTATGCTCAGAACACAATTTCACAAATGTTGAAATCCCAATATCTACCCCACAACTGTTCGGGCCCGCTTAGGTTCAGATTTTAAATTTTCCTCTTTTTATTATAGAGTGTAGAAATTCTTAAATAGTAGAATCTCTAGTTAGGTTAAATAAAAATTTTATGAAACGGGAAGTTCAACTAGTTAAACTCGAGTAGTTGGGGAGTAGTTGAACTTAAAATTCTTTTTCACCTTTGTGGGAACGATATCCCACTTATGTCCACTTTTATTATCATATCGCACTGCGTGGCACTTGCAGCATTATGACCAAAATCCAAATCTTCAATGAATTCATTGACAAATCCATTTTTATTATGAGCATACAAGTTCTATTTGGTCTAAACAAGCTGATGCCTTTACTCGGGGGATTAGGTAATATCCTGGGTAAGAGCAGGCAAATTGGATCCTCTATGACAAAAATTGTCAACAAGTTTTTTACGTTGTTGTTTAGGATACAAAGGAATTTAAAAAAAATCAATATTCTCACAAAAAGAGAGAAAATATGCCACTCGACATTTTTCTTGTTGTACAAAAAATCGTAAAAACAACAAAAACGCTTTAACAAAGAAGGGCTTTAATAGGCCATCGATATTTTTGGAAGCTCAAAACAAATATATCATTTTTGATATCACCGATCTACTGATCTCAGTGTTTCTACTTTCCTGAAGAATTTAAATGCATAGAAGACCGTATACTATGTCCCGTTGTTTCCGTAACACCGGGTAAATTGAGAGAACCCCGTAGAATTTTGAGAAGAATCACTAGTGCGTAATCCAAATATGGCAAATCAAAGAGAAAGGATTGTAGACTATTCCAAGAAGAAGAAGAGTTAAGTAGAGAGAAATCGAGGCTCAATTCTCTATGGAGGACTTTGAGGCCTATTATCCAAGAGGAATACCAAAGAAGATAACCCGGCGAATTTCCAAGCAAATAGCAATTTTGAGTCGAAACCACAGCCATTACTATGGCGCAGCTTTGAACACCAAGCCACAAGTCACCTCCGAAGATCCCAATGAGCATATGGGAAGATTCATGAGGATGGCCAACAAAGTCAAGTTGAAATGGGTGAGACCGTGGCGGTAATAGCAACTCTTCCCTTTTTCATCGAAAGAGATCAAGGAAGAACATGGTTCGACATTCATTGCTAAATGGATCAAGCAATCACTCGGAAGAATTGGTGGAAGCCAGGTGATAGTTTATTTTTCCTCCGCCTCACCGTCGAGAGAAAAGTATGCAGGCCACCTGCTCCCAAGCAAGGGGAAGATGAGAGCCTCTACACTGCATGGGAGAGATTCAAAAGATTTATGAAAAGATGTACTATGAATGGAATAGATTCGGTCCACTCATGGATATTTTCTATCATGCGCGAATTATGCCTCCAAAGGCATAATTTTATGGTCCCCGCTGATTTTAAAAGAAGAAACAGGAGGCATGGTAATTGATTGAAGATCTCGCCAAATGCAACTACAAGGCTTCATCTAAAGTTTTCTTCATGGAGCGCCAAAGAAATAAAGGAAATGGTCTTACTGGGTTTCTGATGTAATGAAGCCATGGGAAGCAAAGTCGGATCCGCTGATGAAAACAAATCAGGAAACAATGAGCGTAAGAATGCACAACGCATTACGAAGTGTGAGTAGTAGAAGAAAGAAGTAGAAGACGTGCCTAAAGGAACTACAGTCACGGAGAAGAGCCCTACCAAGTCGAGGAGACTAAGCATAGAATGAGCATAGGGTTATCACTTCGTGCTTCAACCTCCCCAACTTGCCAACACACTATACACCAACACCGAGGAACCACGAAACTTATATGGGTGGAGGAGCGACAACAGTGGCCCAGACCTGGGATTAATTACCGAAGAAGCTTATGCTCACCTCTAGGTTCCAAGAACAATGCTGAAATAGAAATAATAGAGGGATTGATGTCAGGGTAAAAAGGACTCAATCCTTTGAAGATTAGGATGCTTCATTTCATGTTGGGGAAAAGATTTTGAATCTTTCATGAAAAGAGATTTTCCTCGACCTGAAAATTTCCAAACATAATTGTGTTTCAAACAAATACTAATGCCACAATGAGAAACTTGGAGACTCATGTAGGGTAGCTAGCTTTATCCTTGAAAAGCCAATCCAGAAATGCATTTCCTAGTAGTACTGAGATCAATCCAAAAGATCTCACACCAACTAATATCGAGAGGCAAATGATGAATCGCGAAGGAAAGCAAGAAGGTGTAGATAAAGCATGCCTGAACCGGGTTTAATTGAAGAATAGCTCGACTACGTGAGCAAACAAAGAGTATTACTGAACTCGCCACTCCCACACTGTCCGGGCCTAAGGACATTAAATCGAGCAAACTCGGGAGCAACCCGCAGAATTTAATTTTAAGTTTAAATAGCTTAATGATTTTACGTAGAATTTATGTATTTGATGTTTTAGTTTAATCTATTAGTAGTTTTATGTTAGTGTTGTTGATTTTCAAGACAATGAAGCAAAAATTCAAGAAGATCCTTATTAAGAAGCACATTGTTTCAAAAAGAAAATATGCAGAAAATGACCACAAGGGGGAGTAATTCTAATTCCCTAAACCTGTATTTAATGACAATGCATATTTGATGTTTGAGGGAATGTTAGCATGTTTGCAAAAACATATTCGAAAATCTAAATAAAGACATATTGAAATTAAGAAACGAGGTGAGTGTTCATACTTGAATTGAAGAATTGGATAGTTTGAATAAGTGTCATACTTATGTTCAAATGAGTATGAGTGGATGTAGGTTACTTTGAATGTTTTATAAGAGAAGAAAGAGAAAGATGAAAATTCAAAAAACTCGACACGTCGCAAATATACTCTTTCGTGTCGTGACAACCAATTAGAAGCAAATTGAAAGGGAGTTTATGTCGCGAACACAATTTTCCAAAGATCGACATAAATTCAAGAGCACCACCAAAGGAAATGTCACAACATATTTTTCGCGGTCGCGACACAATTCGAACGCCTCTCGCTTCTCTAAAATTTTTTTAACATTGTGTCGTGACGCTATTTTTGTTCGCCAGCGAGCGAGCATTAATGATAAAACAAACCCTGGGGCAATGTTGTCGCGACATTAAATGTGGCAAGATCAAACCGCCAGGGCTTGGTAACAGAAAAATTTTTGAAACCAAGAGCCACCTTTCTCATAAACTCTCAACCTTTCTCAACTTACTCAAATTTCCACCTCATCTCATTCTAAACCTAGAGCCCGAAGTCCCCACCTCTATCATGTCTCGATTCTACTCTCCTCGATTCAACCTCAACGAAATCATGAAAAGATAATACATTTAGCCTGGAAAATCAAAACAAGTATTATGTTTCTCACAAAGAATGTGCAAGCTGAGACGTGAAGATGGAAAACAAAAGCAAACAAACGTATGGGAGAAAGAATCAAAGAAAAAGAAAAGGGAGCCGATGAAGCTAGAGCAGAACATGCAAAGAAAGCAGCAAGGAACCTTGGCTTAAAAAAACAAACAGCCTAATGGAAGGGAAGTTTGAAAGACAGTCACCACGGTGAAAGAGGTTCAAAAAAAAGTTCTCTCCTTTTGTCGAAATGTCGGAAAATAGAGACAAATACTAGGTGAACACAAAGAACCTGGTTATGCACTCTTATTAAGAATTTCATGAATGGTATGTGAGTAGGTGGAAGAGCATGTCGAGGATAGTGGTAGTTCGCCAGAGAAGAGATAAAACGTATTGTTTAACCGAGGGTGCAAAAGATATTCCCGCGTTCAAGAAAAACCAGCTGGAACCAAAATACCGTGAAAACAAGAGGACCTACTAACTACCGAAAAGTGAGAAATCTTGGAAAGGACAAAGAAAACCCCTTTAATCCATTTCCGCAGGAGACCGACCGCTGGCCAAGGCATGCGGGTTCTACTATCGCTATGTCCTTATGCCATCTGCCATCTATATAGTGAGAAGAGAGGAAGCCTATCCTCCCACTTATCGTTGAAGGGTTAAGGATAAATGTGGGAAAAACACATGGAAAAGTCTATCTGAGCTGGCTTTGAAAGCGAACGGGGATGATCGTCACCCACCACAATAACTGGGCTCATCCGGTGAGCGCCGAGGAAGAATGGGGATCGAGGAAACCTACCCCCAAAGCCTTTCTTGACCTTAACAGCATGTAATCAAGTGGACCAAAGAAATTGCAGTGAAGGCAAGGAAAAGCAAACAGTGCCAGTGGAATGAAGCGTGCACCCGAGTCAGTAATAGTGGAAAGCCAAACTTCACGAAACCACGGCGCTTAGAGAAGTCAAAGCCACTTCTGAATGCATCCCCATAGCCGGTGACAAACCCACCGAAATGCCTGAGTTCCCCATAAAATTGCAATCATGCATCGATAGAATTGTCGAGGTTTACGCGATAGGAAATGAAGGAAAGGGATAATCAACTAAACATAGTCGCCAGTGACTCCAGTAGATGCAGAACCCAGCGGATCAATTTAGAGGATGCACTCGAAGAAAAGTGAATAGAAGAGTGGAAAGTAGAAATAAAGAAAAGGGACATAGAAAGTAGAGAACACCTGAGAGAGATAGAGACACGCCCTAAAGGCAAGCATGGACTCAAGAGATAATAATTGCATGAACAAGCTCTTGCACATCGCGAACAAAGCCATTCTCATTTATTATGAGATAATAAACAACAAGACACTTCACCCTCATGTTATGGAGAAAGACAGAACTTTCATTTTGAGAGCAATGCCAAAATCCTCGACTGGGCGATGAACACGTGTTCATGCCAGCAATATGCCCCTGCCATAAACCGAATCTCATACCAGACTCCTTACACTATGTCCCTTAAGGGTGTGAGGACCCACCTATACCCTATACTAACCCGTATTCGGCTGAGTAGGCCCTTCATCAAGACCTTGTACAAAAACACAAAAAAATAAAACTCCTAGAACATTAGGGAAGAAGGAACTTACCCCAGTAGCGGAGGTAGAAGAATATCTAAGGATGGAAGCAGCCAAGGAATAAAAAATGAACAATACCTTACCTTTTCCATCCTCTCATCCTCTCTGTATTCAAAATTCTAATCATTCATCTGAATAAAATAAAGATTTTTGCAAAAATTTTGTGTTCATTTGGGTTTTTGCTTGATTGGTGTGTTTTAATTAATTTTCAAGCTTCATGATTGCATTTGCTTGGTCAGAATAAAGAAGAAATCAACCACCCGATCAAATTGTTTATTTGGAAGATGTTTCCGGTGAAATGACTCGAGAACAAATAAGTTGTGTTGTATTGTTTGCGGAGCTAAATGGCTTTATATCAAAATGAACTTTTTACTTGATTAAAATACCACAACAACAAAATTCAAAATCCAAACAACCACTCGAGCATAGGATGATTTGCGGGTAGGCTAATCCCCAATTGGTGCGCCGGGGTCGCAGCTTGAAGCCGAATTTAAGTCAATGATCGACAGGAAGATGTTAAACAAAGAAACACACAAATAAGGCTTTTGAGAGATTGTCGCGGTAAACAAGAAGGTTAGTAAAAATCTTGAAAACAATGACATTGTCAAAGTGAGTCCTTAACAAATTGTGAAAGATTAAGGACATCTTCTAGTTCATTCACAAATAATAGTCCAATGTCCTAGAACTTGTTAGATTATTAGTTAAAGACGAAACCTAGGGCACAATACTACTAACAAGAAGTGATGTGAGCCATCCTGAAGTCTCTGTTCTTTCAAGCCTACCCTCATAATATGCACAAAGCATACACTCTAGTTCCAAAATTGGAGCCAAATTGCCTAATTTCTTCATCAATCAACACTAGAACCTCAAACCCTTCCCTTTATTCTAATCCCACAAGAAAGAACCCTTATTGCCTGTTTCGTGGAAAAGAACCTCAAAATGCCGAAAAGGAATAGATCGGGGAATGTTATTTTGATTTGAAGGAAAAACAAGAATGAAGGATGGAAAAGGTATGCCAGAACAAATCTAAGCGAAAGCAAAGGAGTTCTAAAGAAGAAGTCAAAGATTTAAATTGTCGGGCTGAATAAGTTTTGTCTCGTGGCCTTCCTCTCTCGAATACCTGGTTCATAGGGGTGTTTCAACACCTAGCACCCTAATGCCAACTAGTATGGAGCGGCTAACTCAAGTTCTCTAAGAGTGGTAGAAAGCCTAAAAAGACAAAACATTGCACTATTCTTAAAAATATCTCATATGAAAAGAAAAGCAAAAAGGGCTTCATATAAAGGGGACTACTTCGATAAAAGATAATGCAAGGGCAAATAAAATTAACAAGATGAGAGTATGTGTCGTATGATACATCAAGATCGTCAGGAAAAATTTATTTTCCCTACATTAGTAGAAAAGAGTGGATGAAGGAAAGAGACAAAGATGCAAAAAGTGAAGATTGTTATCCGGGTACTTTCAGCCAAATTCTCCAATTATCTACCCAACAACCCAAGTCAAACTTCTTACAAGCCTAAAAGACTCCATCGATCTGAAGGTCAGACTTGCCACATTAGTGGAGACTAATATGAAAAACAAGCATATGGAACTTCTGTATGATATATAGACCGTGTCGCCCTAAAAGATTAGCTAATTTTTGCTGTAAGGAGAAAGGGAAAGAAGAACATCACACACTCACGTATCAGATGAATTGACTAAAATTGGTTTACATTTTTAAATCATTAGTTTGTTTTGTGACAAGAATTGAAAATTTTCCTAAGTCTCGAATTGAAAACTAAATTCTGAAACCATGCCGGTGAATCAACTAGTTTCAATTCAGGAAGCCGATTAAAAAAGGATTGCAAAGAGAAAGCGTGAAATGCCCCTAAAATAAAGTCAATCTGTTTGAGGACAAACAAAATTTTATTCTTTCTGTTGGGACAAGCAAAACTTCTTAAGTTTTGGGGGAATTCTTTTGATGAGTCTTCAAACCCACACATATATATTTTTAATCGAGATTTTCTATTTTTAGTATAAGTTCAGAGGCGGTTTTAATGCCAAATTATGGATTATTCACCAACTTTGTGTTTTGCAAGTTTTAATTCAAAAAGGAGAAAATTTCAAGAAGAAAGCAGAAAGAGAAAAGAGCAAATTACAAACAGTTTGCGTCGTGGACAGAGTTCTCGTGTCGCGACAAACGCCTGGGCGCCGGCTAAGGAAATTGTCACGACGAGAGCTTCTTCAATCTGCGAACACAAATGACCAAATATAGGGAAGCAGGAGCTATGTCGCGACAAAAGACAGTCACGTGTCGCGACGTAATTACGGGAAGAATGTAACAAGTCACCCGGTATTAAAGAAAAGGATAATGCTTCAACAAGGTTTGTCAGCTGGATATCAACAACATGAAGAACCTGTCGCGACATAAAAGCTCCTATCGAGACACTAGAAACATGAAGAAAGCATAAATTCTGTCGCGACAAGGTATCTTATGTCGCGACAAGAAATTAAAGTTGTTAATATAGGAAGCAATACCGTGACATCGCTTATTTGCATATATTGAAAATAGGCAGTATAATCACTCGCGACATCTGGTCAGCGGGGATGACCGATGATGAAAAATTCGAAGTCGCGAGATGAAGAAGGCAAAACAAATTTCTCATGAGTAGTAAAATTCATGTCGCTAAGTAACGGCAGCGTCGTCGTGACAAAATAAATTCGCATACGGTTATTGTGCTGTTTCTGCCCCAAAGTTCAAAGCCCGTAATGTTAACAATTTAAGTGAACTTAATCGGCTGCAACAAAGAGTTCAATGTTGTGACATACTTCAAGCTGAAGAGAGGTTTCGATGTCAAGACAAGGATCTTAAGGTCGCGACACAGAAATAAACTAAACACAGATAAACAAGGTCGCGATAGACTTTTCTATGTCGCGACAAAGAATCCCACACAAGTGAAAGAGGCCCGGTTCTACATAACAAATCGGTCGCACTACTGTGCAAGATGAGCTGGACATGTGTTCTGAAACGCGACATAAAAACTTCGTTGTGATGAAACATCATAATACCAAAGATTCGTGCGTCGCAACATCGAAATGAAGCTCAACAAGAAATCGTTATGGCTGGCATAAGACTCGTCGCGATGGATTTCGCGGTCGCGGACAAAAATGCCGACAAATACAAGAAACATTAAGGTAAATAAGAACCACAGAAATGTTGTCGTGATGATAAAAACCGGGTCGCGACATCAATTAAGAAGCCGGCGACAAACATCAGAGCAATAATTGTTAATGTTGTAACATAACTATTCCAATAATCATACATAAGATTGTCGCGACATAGAATGGATAGAACGACAGACCTTGCAAGACATATCGTTAAAGAGCCAAAGAAAAGATCCGTTGCATGCAGGCACCCCATCGCAATAATCCAAGAAGGATGCACGTGAGTAGATCACGATGCATCATCTCGGCAGATGTCGCAATGTAGACCGCGATAAAGAATTGTTCTCGTTGCAACAACATTTTCAGTCGCTACGCAGAATGCACCGCCACTTTCGGATCCATAATGCCTCGAATTTAGGGGCCCAAACTTCCTGTGGCTCTATAAATAGAAACAATTTGAGGAAAGCTGAGGCGCAATCATCAACGAAAAACGTAAGAACATCTCAGGTGAGACGAGGACTCTTTGTATCAGATTTTTCTTGGTTTTCTTTATTTTCTTTCTTCTCAGAGATTGTGGGGATTTAGCGTAGAATTCTCAATTTGTTACCCTGACTTGAAACAGCTGAATTGCCCGGGAAAGCCGTCAGCCAACAGAGCAAGAAGACTGTAATTCCGACATCGCTGGGAATCTAATTAAAGTCTAGATAAAAGCAAAGACTCCATTTCTTCTACGACACGCCGCATTGAAATTCTCCCGAATGCATTCCGTTATCAGGATTCGAGAAACACAACTTTCGCCGGAAAGATCCGATGTGCCAGGCAGGGTCTTTTCCCCAAGACAATTAGAAAGAGATTTTATTGATTGAGAATTTTGGTGCCATTTGAATGGTGTTGTTCAAGAGCTGAATTGCTCCCGAACATTAGTAACTTATACCCATAAGTGCAGACAATATTCCGGCCCGATTTCCGTGAGGCCCTCTCGAGGACACAAAGTTGAGATTCGAGAGTGCATGGATGGGGTTACTGGGTATGCCAGACTACACAGACTGTTAACTACGAACTCGAAAGATTAGCCAGATAAAATCATACCACTCATGGTTTGAGAAATCAATTTCCCAGTGATCTATCAATTTAATCAATTAGAGATTCTCCTTGTTGGGAGTAATGGATCTTTGATCCCAAAAGTTAGCTAGATCAATCTAAGAAAAGTGACACCCCGAAGATCTCAAGGATGAGACATCATTCACCTTGTGTGAACTGCAATGGCCCTGCCAAAGAGAAAATCCCATGGAAATACAAGAAACTGGTATGAAGTATCGAAAAGAAAAATACCCGTATCTTATAAAGAAAAATTTGATTACAAGTAATCGTTATCACATGTTTCATAACAAACACTCCACTCTCTAATTAGTGAAATGTATGGTTAAGGGAGAAATCCAAATTTCACTACCTTGCCTTTCGAATAGAAAATTCTAGATCAATCTCCAAGCTACTGTAAATGATTCAGATTATGTCAAGAGTAGGGACACTTCACAAGAGTGAAATCCCTGCTGCTTGTCTACTTCCCGAAGAATAATCCGGTTCACCACTTTAGGTCCAGCACTGTACCTCTCTGTCACATAGAGGTAGAAATTTTTAAATAGTGGAATTTCTAGGTTAGTTAATGGTAATTTTATATTCTGGAAGTTCAACTAGTTTCGGGAACTTTAGAAAGAATGTGAGTAGTTGAACTTTAAATTCTTTTCAATCTCTATGAGAATCCATATCCCACTTATGTGTCCACTTTTTATTACTTGTACGACCCGTGCACTTGGCAAAGATACACTAAACTAAATCTTCAATGAATTCATTGACAAATCCATTTTTTATTATGAGCATACAAGCCTTCATTTGGTTCAAAACGAAGTATTGGTGCCTTAACTGGATTACTAGGTAATAGTCCTTGGGTAAGAGTAGCAGAAATTTGATCTCTATACAAAAATTGGTCAACAACCGCCAATAAAGTTGGTTTCAATTTGTTTCTCTTTTCCTTTAACGGAGGCCTAATAAAGGTCAACCAAATGTTTAGCCTACAACAGGTACATGACTAGTGACCTTTCATCCCACATCTATAACAGTCAATCTCATAAGCTTGTTTACTATGTGGCCCCCATTAAGCTTAGCCGCTGCAAAGACCTTCTCTTTTGAATAATCCAACTTCCGGTTATTATGACCATTTTTTTTTTTTGTTTAGTGTAATCGACATACATCACGATTCTAAGAATTATAGTTTATCACAGCCACTGACCCACCTAATTCTACCATAAGAGTAAATCCTACTCACACCCATGTCCATGTTCTATGATTAGGGAACCTGATATGCATTTGGTCGCCACCATAGATCCAAAGGGATGCATTTATTTGATTTTCAAATAAAAGTCATTGTTTTGCTCGGGTCGCTGCTAGCCACATACCACTCCTTAATATTTGCAAACAGATGTTCTCTGGCATTATTATTGGTGGGGTAGATATTGTAAAGAAGAAGTGAAGTGGTATGTCTTTCTAATCATATACCATCAATCATTTTTTTCTCCGTTATTACACCATTTTATGAGCCACTAAATAAGGCCTGTGTCGTAGTCACCGAGCAGATTTGAAATTCCTTTGTAATCGTAAATGAAGCCAATCATAATCAAAGCCTTTGGAAAGTATGACAGCCGACGGATTTATATTTTTCAAAATTCTGTCCCAGAGGATCAATGGGTCCTTTATGATATTCGTTGCGCCCTCAATAAAGATTACAGAAATATTAACAGGGTTGAAGGCGCGATCCCGCCAAGGATGCAGCATTTTCTTTGATTGCAAGTCGGAAGATTCTGAGTAACTATGGATTTCAAAGATCCAATCCAACACGTTCTTGTTTAGACGTCAAGCGTAAAGTACCGGAAGTGAAGCAATTATTGTATTATTGTATGAAACAAGTAACAATATAAAATAAAATAATAAAAAAATTTAAGTGCTTCAAGCCGATGTGAAAATTCTGGAAACTTTTATATTTCAAATTCATGTGAAATTGGATAATATAGTTTTAGTTAACAGTTCAGCTAACTTTCTTGTTATGCAGAATATTTTTATAAACATAATAGATCATTATACTCTTCAACATAGCTTTTAGATAAGGAAAACGACATACGTGATCATTCTATATGTACTTAAAATTGAAAATTCTAACAAGAAGTATTTATATATTTATGATGAAAAACAGTTAGATGGGAAGATACCTCGCTTAGGTTTCGGCGGTTTCGACTCGCTCCGAAATATGTAGTGATGAGTTAAAACTTTTGGTTTCTTATCGAATTTTCTGAATTGCCTTTTAAAGAACATTCGTGCTGATAACGTGTTATGAAAATAAAGAAAACTGTGAAGAAAAAAAAGAGAGATTGAGAGAATAGGAAAAGATAAAAACCTTTTCATTTAAAATTATCTTCACTATTTATGGTGTTCTCAGCTAATGCCAATCCGAATTATATAAATTAATGACGTGAATTCATAGCGGTTATTCAAGGCGGAATTCATATGATCATCGGGTCGCTATGTAAAATTGCCATCAATATTGGACTGTTATGGAATATGAAGAAGTCTGCTTGTTTTGTATGGAAAACTCAATATGGCTGAAACGTTTCACCCATATATACCAGTCGAAATGTGGAGCATTGGGAAATTAGCATGCCGGGAGACACTAACCTGTGGACGCTACATGTGTTCTCACCAAGCTTTCTTTGTCTGCCACGTGACCATTCCTCTTGTAATACCTAGGAAAATTAGAAATTTTCAAAAATAGTAAAATGATAATAATAATAATAAATTGCCATAATAGTTCGTGAAGCCTGGTGAAAATCCTTGTGATCCTGATGACTTTAAACGGACTTATGTCATAAATTGCCTCACTGGGATCCGCAGTGACCCGTAAAAGTCGACTCCAGACAAAGTCGGTTTATTTTACCATTTTCGGGTGATAAACCGTCGCGATTCTCGTGGACGGTATTTTTACGAAAATCTCGTGGTTAGAAATGGTTTGAGTTAAGTTCATTTAAAATAAAGTGAACTGAAAATAAATAAAATTTTTTGGGGTAGAAACGGATCCGAATGAGACAATATGAGCCATGTAGTCAAATAATAATATAATAATAATAAAAACAAAAACTAAAAAACCTATGCGAGCAAAACGAAAAATATCCAAAGGGTGGAGACGCATCGTGAGAGTTAGAGCGAGGTGAGAGAAATTTTTTGGCTTTTTTCTTCTCTTCGCTTCTCTCTTCTAAGTGATTTATGGAAATCGACTTTAGGTTTTCTCATCTGAAAAAGAGACAAAGCTTCATCTTTCACACAATGAGAGCTACGTGGGCAATCTGTGTGTCTGGAGTTTCGTCAAACTCCACGATGTAGGGAATTTTCCTACTTGTGTTATTTCTATCTTATAGGTCATTTAATGGCTTGGGATTGACTTAGATGCCATAAAGTTACAAAATTTCGCTCAAAATTCTTGACTGAAAGTGTATAAATTTTTAGAATTCGTGAACTGCTGCACGTCGGCTAAATTCTCGTAATTGTTTTCTGATAGTTCTGCCAAAATTGGGACTGCTTTCTTAAATAATCCGCACAGATTTTGAAACTATTTTCGAGCAGTCCGGGACTTGGTTCTGGTTTGGTTTTGATCCCGGGACTGATGTCTTTAGGTTTTGTGGTGTGTTTTGGTATCCCAATAATTTGGTGACGAACTGTGAAGGGACCAAGAGGTGCCCTGTTTTATGTGGGTCCGAGATTTGAGACATTTTGTGTGTTATTGTTGTAAAATATTAAATAACATGTTGTTATGTGTAAAAATCATATTAATATATGCTAGTTGATGTATTAACGTGGATTGCATGGATGCAATTTATATGTAAAAATTATAATTGTCCATGGTGTATTAATGTTTCATGTAGCACTCATATATACATGTAACATGAAGAAAAATGCATTAGCATCATGCAAATTCATATGCAAAATTAACATCGCGTCGAGTCGGGTGTGGGTGCATGGTACTTTTATTCACCATTCTCAGAATGTGTGCAGTGAGTTTCTAAATGGGACACACAACGTCCAAAATCAATACCACTTCGCTATAAAATGATAATAATAATAAATCTACATGTGTTGCGAAGCAAGATGGGGCGCATCTCCCCGGTGGTGAAAACATCCTAATTTTAGTTCTCGGTTTCATGATATGATCCAACGATGAAAGATCGCGCGAGTAAATGGGGTTATGCCATGTTTCTCCGCGCGAGACCCCCGGTAAATTGCAGAACCCAAATAAACACACCCGGATTTGATAAATTAAAAATTGCGCTGTCCATCGGCAGTCATTAGGTGAAACAATTTCACGACTGGTTCGCCACTCTGGCATTGCAAGTATGAGGGAGTTTGCCGAGACTCCTGGGTTGTGCAATGAGGAGTCTCTCCATCTCATGCATGACACGAAACATTCCATATAGGGACACTGCATTATTTATATGGAATATGTATTTGATGTTTTACGTATCGCCATTACTTCACGTGCATTTAAGCGAGGAGTAGCCCTCAGAGAAATTTTCACCGGGCACGTCAACTAAGGAAGGAAACCCTTCTCGTGTAAAGGGTGTACAGGAGATGGCGTCCGACGAGGCCATGATTATGAAGAAGGTCGAATAATGATGTGTCTTGACAATACTTTTATGGGAAAAGCATTTTATGTAAAAAGAATTGTAATTAATTCTTTTCGACTATCAGTATAAATAGCCTGATATGTAATTATGGTAAGAGGGCCGTGATCGAACTCTTATGGACTACATATCGTTAATTTCATTTTTGATTTAAATATGAATGGAATGGGTCCCTAGTGGGATCGATTGAGGTGGTGTGCCTGCAAACTATATTAACAGCCAGTTTTAATATATGTTCTGCATAAGAGCGTTGAAATAAACTCTTATGGATTACTGTTATTGGGTAGAGCTTCCCGAACAAAGGAGAATTTGCTCGATTCAGGAAATATGATCCCACAAATGGACACAACCATGTGGTATCTGCACTCGAAATCCATAGGAATCTACTGTGTCGACGCAAGTTGTCAATGGGACTCTGACCGGTGTCACAACATGGTATCAGAGCATGCACAAGCCACTACCTACTGAGGACATGGCTTAAAGCCAGGGCTATTAAGTGCTGAAATTGATACTACCGCCATAGCTTGGGGTATCTAGTTTAGGTAATACCTAATACCTAGGAGTTCATGGACTAGTTTAGACCATCGCATGCATGGTGTGTTTCATGTCGTGTTTCGATATGTGTTCCATGCTCGTGATCGTGTGATTCGTGGTGTTACATACATTGGCGTGAAAACTCTATACACAATATGATGTATATGGGAAATGTGATTATAGTTATTGCGCTACGTAAAATTATGCGTGCATGGCATAATGTATATGTGAGTGGAATGCTAAGGTTAGGAATCCATAACCTTAGGGGTTCGAAAATGAAAATGAACCTGAAAGTGTTGAATTTTATTGAAATAAATAAAAGGAGTGGTTGGAAAATAGCACCACTTAGGTGATGAACGGGTCAGTTCATGGATGTTAAGTCTATTAGTAATTGGCATGTGTGTTACTAGTTAGACCGAAACGAAACTGAATAAAGCTGCTCATTCACATGTGTACGGCAGCCTGAGGATAAGGATCGAGTCATCCATTTGCGGTGCGTGTTGGGGCAATCACCGCTTTTGACCGCAGTTCGTCGAGGTTGTCGTGGGTTGTACCGCCGCTATCGCTAGCTAGTGCAAACGTAGTCAAGGAGGCTTAAGTCACATCATCCGACGCTGCTAAGGACGGGATCCGACGGTGGCGCATCATTGGCTCCGACAGATCGAGAAGGTATCGAGGCTATATATTACCTTCATGCGTCAAGATCAGTTAGTCAAGGGGTTTCTAGCTAGAGGGTGAGTCCCAAGTGTCACGGATCAGGTTAAGACCTCTTGTGTGACTCTGGAGGCAATGGATCTGCTACATGAGAAGGGATCGTCCACAAAGGCAAAGGATCCCAAAGTTACGGGACAAACGCAGTCCCAAAAGTATTAATGTGGGACAAAAAGTGACAATGCTTGTTCCTTCTCACCTAAGCAGGCCAGAGGTCCAATATCAATTTCGTGGTGTCGCATAGGGCGCCTTTCGGTTACAGATAGCTTCCAGAGGCTGGTATGGGTCGAGGTCGAGGCCAAGACTTCCGTGCCACTCAAGGACCTGTGTGGGAGTTTCACGCTGGAAAATCGCAGACCGAGCTTGCAGACGGGCCCCGATACGCGGTATGTTTCCGCTCTCACAAGAGTGTCAAGCAACTGGATGCATCATATTCATGTTTATCACGCATAATGTGGAGAAGTTTTGGCTTAGAGGTTGAAACCTTCAGAAAAGTCATAAGTAGATGAATCTCTCCCCTAGGAACTGGGCAGGAGCGTCGATCGATATGTGCCCGATCGCTGAAAGCCATATCTTAGATTCTACTCACCGTGGACCCTGAGGGTCATGGACATATTGAGCTGAGGTCATCCTAGATGGACCGGTCGCACTACCCACGTAGTTATCGGCTGATCGCGGATAAGAAGGGGTTTCACGCTCAACACAATGTAGGATGTTCAACAGAAATACGCTTAAGAGGGAGAACACGCAAATGCTTTACCCCATATTGTGTACCCACCCGCATGGGGAGGACGGGGCCTGATGGGTTGGCCAGCGCAAGCTCACCCTGCAGGACTCAGGTGAGACAGAATTGATCTACCCTGTAGTTTGTGAGTATGAGGATGTGTTTCATTTAGCCATGCGATTACTCCACGCCAGTGGATGTGGACTTTTATCATTGAAGTTACAGACCTCGGCACGCCGCCCATTTCGCGACTTCTCATAAGACGGCACCTGGAGTTGCAGAACTCAAGGTCCAACTCCGCAAGAATTGTCGTGACAAGGGTTTAATTAGACCGAGCACTTCACCTCGAGCCTGCCTGCTTTACTAGGAAAGAGGTCAAAAAAATTGAGTGAATGATTCCGGGAGGAGAAGGCATTCCGTGAATTGAAAGGAGGTTGGGCCGCCTCCTATTCCGATAGTCCCGAACAGACGAGGTACACCTGGGTGTATCAGATGCCCTAGGGGACTGACCGGGATGTCTTGATGTAGTCCCAGGGCTGTGCTTATGGTTCCATACAGCTAAAGAATCATGGTTTTGCAATTATCCACATGATCCGAGTCAAGGCCATAGTCTCGCTAAAGATTTGATGCTACCATTCAGGCGGTGAGTAGTTTGAGGCATTTTTAGACCACAAAGCACTGAGAGGTATATTTTCACACACGGACCTCTAACATGAGCAACGCAGGATGGTTATTCCGAGGATTATGATCACTCAGACAACACTCGGTGCGAAATGCAGAATGGCCGATGCACCAAATAAAAGCCACGAAGTACTTGCTAGTGTAGTTTCCCGAGAGCCAAAGTGCGATGCCCAGATCGTGGATGGCCTAGCCGTAGTACGTTGATCACGCCAGTGAGCACTAGGAGTTTGTAAAGGCGCCATCCCTAATGAGTAGGGTGATTGAGTTCCAGTGACGCATCAGAGATATCGCTCTCATCATAGGGATCGCGCAGCACGTTAGGTACACCCAAAGACTTAAGGTCGGGCTATCCACACATATGGTAAAGTTCCCGAGCTACAGGACTCGGGCCGCGGGTTCTCGCCATAATCATATGAGAGAGTGAGATCCTCAAGGAGTTCCACTGCTCGCTGCTTGTATCCGTGTGGCAACAAGATGCGCCGAAGATCTTCGCCGCCAAGATATCGAGCGATGAAGCTTGCACATTATCGAGATGAAACTGACAAACATTTCACGTGTCGCCAGGGTAAAGGCTACATCGTAAGCCAAACAGCTTTTCTTCTCTTATTCCGTACCATTAGGAGGTAGTTGATGGAAGTGGGAGTGACAAGTCAGCCACAATGGATTTTGTGACCCACTTCATGGACACAAATGCAGTATGATATTTGAGGTTATAAGTGGACCCGACTCACTGGGGAAGTCACACACTTTCTAATCTGGCAGTATGACCTTCACACCGAGAATTCGCGCCAGATCAGATTGTCCTGCTACATGGAGTACCGCCTCATCGTATTCTGACAAGGATCCCGCATTTACTTTGACACTTTGGAAGAGTTTCCAAAGGCCATGGGGACAATAATCGACGATGAGCACAACATTTCATCCCTTGTATTGTATGGTCGGCCGAGAGACCATACAGATTTTTTTAGAGGACATGTCGCAGGCATGTATCTTAGACTCGCGGTACTGATGAGTATTTACCCCCAGGAATTTAGCCTACAACAACAATTATCGCGAATATTCGATGGCACCCTATGAGGCCTTATATGGGAAAACATGCCTGATCCTCAATTTGTCGACGTAGGTGGGAGAGACTCCATCACCCATCTCGATCTTATTGTAGGTCGACCTCTGAGAAGGTGTGTTTTTGATACGTAAGCGCCTCTTCTACTACCAAAGCCACAGCTGAGCTATGCCAATGTATCGACGCCTAATTTCAGAGTTTGAGGCGGGTGATCACGCCTTTCAAAGGCACCCAAGAGATGAGTGGTCGATTCGCAGTGCGAAAGCCAGCGCTGAGGTATATCGGGTCTTCGAGGTACTGAGAGGGCGCACGCTGCATATCTGCTGGAAAATCGTCACCGAAGCTTATCAAGTGTCCATGAGGTGCACGCCTCCATGCCGTGCAGCATACCCGCATCCGTACCATGTAATGGATTTGGGGAGAGATTATCGTCGATTACCTGGCGGGATCCCTTCGAGGAGGACCACGCGATCTTTAGATAGCTTTATAAGGGTTTTTACATGCAAGACCATGCGGTTAAAAGTGTCAGGGTAACACCGAAGAGTGGAGGAAGCAATGGGGAACGCTGAGACATGATGCGGGCCACATATCCTTCCTATTCAAACGAAGGTGCGTGGTCTAAATATTTTGATATTAGAATACAATACATATGCATGTTGTGTGTGCTGGGGTATGTGTAAATTTGGGGATCGAAATTGTTACAAAGTAACGTAGAAAACCCTGAAAATTAAAAATTCTCAAAAATGTCAAATGATAATAATAATAATAAATTTCCGTATCAGTTCGTGGAAGCCAGGTGGTGCCCCCGAGATTCGATGACAAACCGACCGCACCCTAAATTACCATAAATTCGCTGATCTAGGTGGAAAGCTGCTCTAATTCCGAGACGTGTTTTAGAAATATTTCGCCATTTTCTCGGTGATAAACCATTAGTGAGTCTCGTGGATCGCAGATTTGCGCCTTAAAACTTCTAAGTCGAAATGGATTCAGCTAAGTTCATTTAAAATAAAGTGAACTAAAAATAAATAGATTTTTTCAGAGTAGAAACGGATCCAAATAAAACAATATGAGTCATAACAAATAATATAAATATACAATAATTTCAACAAAAAAGGATAAAAACTAAAATATCCAAAGGGTGAGACGAACGTGGGAGTGAGAGCCAGAGGTGAGAGAAAATTTTTTTCTTCTCGCTTTCTGGGGATTTATGGAAATCTTAATCGTAGGTTTTCATCTGAGAAAAGGCAAAGTTCAGTCTATGCAACGAGAGCTACGTACGGGCACCAAAATCTTGAATTTCACAACCCACGAGGTAGGGAATTTTCCTCATCAGGTTATTTCTATCCTAAAAGCCATCGCATCGGCTTCTCTGTGATTGGCTTAGAGCTTTAAAGGCCATAAATTTCGCCTCAAATTGACTCCGAGTGTATAAATTTTTAGGAACCAGATTGTTTGCATGCAGCCCGGCAATTGTGACTATGACGTCAGTTAGGTAATTTTCAGATCAAGTTAACATCTGGCTTACAGATTAATCATAGCGTCGTGACTTGTTCTGGGTTTGCTTTGATTCTGAATCGATGTCTTCTGCTTTTGCGGGTGTGTTTTGGTATCACAATAATTCTGTGACGAACCGTGAAGGGACCAAGAGGTGCCCTATTTTATGTGGGTTCGAGATTTAGGACATTTTGTGTGTTATTGTTGTAAAATATTAAATAACATGCTGTTGTGTGTAAAAATCATGTTAATATAAAAAGTTAGTTGGATGTATTAACGGATCGTGATGCGGAAGAAATTATATGTAAAATTATAATTGTCCATGCGTATTAATGTTTCTCACAGCACTCATATACATGTAACATGAAGAATAAAACATTGGCATCATGTGCAAATTCATATAGCGCACGCCACATCGCGTCGAGGTCAGGTGGGTGCATGGTACCGTTATTCACCATTCTAAGGATCGCGCGAAGCCTGAAACGACACAACGCCCCTGCAAAATCTAGATCAGCATTACAGAAAACGATAATAATGGGCCAACTCACACGTATTCGCCGAAGCTGGGATGGGGCGGCATCCCCGTGCAATGAAAAGATCCACAAAATTCTTATTCTCGGGTCGATATATAGATCCAGCGATGAATGCCCGCAAAGTGCTCCAAGGCATCGCAAGCCCGCTGCGGAAACCCCGCGCCCCAAGAACCCAAATAAACACACAGATTTACTAAATTAAAATTGGAGGTCAGTCTACAATCCAAGTTAAGTCATTAGAAACACCAATGACTGGTTTTTCACACTTGGTGTTGCAAGTGTGAGAGCCTGGCTTGGCACTGGTTGTAAATGTGAGAAGTCCTCGTCATCCCCATGACGACACTCCGAACATTCCATACAGATCGCATTACTATAGCCAATACATTGATGTTTTACGACGCTCATTTCACAGGCATTTAGGCTGAGTAGCCCTCAGAGGTGAAATTTCTTACTGTGCATCAAGCCAATTCCCCACATGGCAACCCCTTTCAGTGCCGGGGAGGCAGACGCGAGACGGCCCGACAAGTGCCTTCGCACATGGGGTTATGCCTATTACGCTGCTTTGACAATACTTTTTAAAAGTATTTATAAAAAGAATTGTAATTAAATTCTTTGGATTATTATAAATAGCTCCGTATGTAATTGGCGGTAAGAGGGTCGTGATCTAGACTCCTATGAACTCGTTATTAATCACATCTCATATTTTTACTTAAATATGAATGAATGCATCCCGGTAAAGGACTTATTGAGGTGGTGTCAAGCAAACCATATTAGAACTAGGCCAGTTTTTAATATATGTTCTCAGATAAGCAAGCGGAATTAAATTTACATTATTGTTATCGGTAGAGCTTCCTGTAACAAAGCCGAGACTCTCAGTCTCGATTTTATGTGAATAATATCCCGATAAATGGGACACAACCACGTAGATCGAAGAACCGAAACTCGCATCTGCACAGTCGATTTCGCTATCAACGGACCCCTGGGGATGGTGTCACACCCCTTCAATTCGATTTTTCAGTTTATTTTGGATAAATTTGACTTCATGGCTAAATTATAACACAATTCGACATTCTCAGGCTCTGGCCACTGCCAATTTGTTTCGATGGTTCAGTTATATCCAAAAATATTCATCAAACGAAAGCACTACAGAATCCTTGGACAATAAAACGATGGAGGTAATGGATGAGTTGGTACAGAATCTGCATGTATTTGTTTTCGGGACAGGGAGTTGCATAAAAATGTGAGATTCCAGAAGATGGAATATTTCCATCCCAAAATCCCATTTTTAGGAAAAAAAAAATTTCTATTGGAGAATATTTTCTGGCAAGATTTTGAGGAAAATGGAGGGAAAATCTTATATGAAGATGGAAAATATTTGTTGTTGGGGAAAATTTTCTGGCAAGATTATGTAGGAAATATTATGGCAAGATTTTAAAGGAAATTTTGAGGGAAAGAATGGAAGAGAGAAGAGAATCTATTTTGGTATTTTTCGACAAAGATTTCAAGTTAATACACTAGTGGAAAGAAATTGGGAAGGAGAAAAGAGAATGGCGGCGGAAGGCTGGGGAAGGGAAGAAATGGAAGAAACAGGTAAAGAGAACAGGATGGAACTTGAAGACTTGAGTTAGTATCGGCACAAAGTGGCCGATGGGCAACAAAAACTCGCTCTATTGTTATCCCTAGTAAATTAATTTCTCACATTTTTATAATAAGCCTGTAGATGTGAATATTTTTTTAAAGATGAATTAACAAGAGTTGATTTTTTTTTTTTTTTTTTAAAAAGGAGAGTCAATAAATGGGTCATGCCAACCCATTTGGGCAATGAGATAAAGCGAGCTAGGCTAATCTGGCCAATATATATTTTAGTTAGTTTTTTGCCAACTCAACCCAACTCATACAGGTTGTGGGTTAAAATGGGTCAAAATATTAAAAAATGCTAAGTACTACTACAACAAAATTTTGTATTATTCTTCAAATAAAAATAAAATATATAAATATATAATAATAATTTAATAAATAAAATAATTGGAGTCTAAACAATATAATATAATACTAATAAACAAACTTAAATAAATAAATAGTGATAGAGCACTATTATAACATATTTTCTATTTAAATTATTAAATGTTTAAAATGTTAACAATATAAATTTTATTTATATATGGAATAAATTTTTTTTCCAAAAATGCATCTATAATAATGAAATGTCGTTTTTTTTTTTAATATTCATCTTGTTAGAAGATATAATCATATTAGAAAAGAAATAAGTGTATGGTTTTTGTTAATTATTTTTAAAAATAATAATATTTGTTATTAACAATAGTTTGAGTAATAAAATTGCTTCTGTAGTAGGATAATCATTTAAAAGGGATATTTTTTGGAGAAAATATTAAAAATCTAACATCCTACTTTTTAAACCTTCAAAAATATAAATTTCGGACAAAATTACCCTTTTAACAATGTCCTTCTACGTCACCTCCCGTTCCCCTCCAACAATTGTTTTCTTTTCCCTCAAAACTTTTTTTCTTCCTTGAGCAATCAATTGATCACGATCTTCCTCTTTGTTTTGTTTTTTAAAAAAAAATGATGGAAAGAGGAAGATTGTGATCAAATTATACCCAATCTCATCACTAGTTTCTTTTTTTGCATTTCTTCTCCCTTTTAATCCATTATCCCAAAGGAAGTTGCAAAATATTTGGTTAGCAAAGCCTAAAAACTGAAGTAGAGAGTTGAAAAAGCTAAAACATGCTAAGGGAACCCAAGTGCAAAAGATAGAGCGTGTAAGTTTATCATAAGCTTCCTGTTTTGATTTTAAGTTCTTTAAATTGAACTTGCTTTTGAAGTGCAAAAACCCTAAATGTTGTATTTTTTAGTTTGTTTCGCTTGAAAATGGAGAAATGTTTGTAACACATAGTTATTTAGTTTTGAATCTAACTATCAAGTAAGCTTATATTTGAACAAAACTTAAAAAGAGGTTAAGTCCATGCTGAGTATCATGGTAGTCGCTTAGATTGGAATTAACTATGGTTAAATTAGTATTTGAACAAACTTGGAAAGAGAGTCAATTAAGTCCAAGTTTGTAATTCACAATAACTATTTAGATTAGACTTAACTATTGTTAAATTAGTATTTGAACAAATTTGTGGCAGTTAATTCCGACCAAATTTGTATCACATTAGCTATTTAGCTTTGACTAAATTGTTGTTAAGTTAAAATCTGAACAAACTTGAAGGGAATTAAGTTCATGTGAACTTAGTTACCTTTGCATCCTTCACTTGAAGGGAGTTTCTCCACCCTATTAAGTTGTTCGTTTTCTTCTTTTAACTCTTTTTTATGGCTGTAAACTAATTTAAAACTATCCAAATATTTACATCAAGCCTTCAATAGATGTTTAAACATTTATAATAAACATAAATAAATAGAATATAAAAAAAAAAGAAAACATAAACATTGATATTATTTAATGAGTTTTTAAACTATAACAACTTAAAGATGTGAGTATAAAATCTGAAGAAAGCTTAGAAAAGGAAGATCATGTAATTGAAGATAAAGGAAAGAGAAATAGTGGACTCAAGAAATAAAAAAGAAAGAAAAATACGAGGGAAAAAGAAAAGTGGGATGGAAATGAGAAGGAGCTATGAGAGGGTTGTTGGAGGGGCAAACTAGTCCAAATCATGCGTTTTTATCTTTCACTTTTGGATTTTAACAAAAATGATTATATTTGTAATATTTTTCTCCATTTGTCCCTTTTAAGGTCATGTTTGGGTAAATAACTTAATTAAACATTTATTTTATAAGAGCTTATTAGAGCAAGTTAGCTTACGCTATGTGCACTTTATTCAATAAACTATTTTTGGCGTTTCACTATATTTTAAAAGAGTTTATGCATTGTTTTTTATGTTTTTTTGACAATTACAACATAAACACTATACAACTTAAATTGTAAAAATATCATAAAGTCAGACTTAAGTAAAATTGAAGTGTTTTGATAAATAAATGTCACATAATTATTAAATTTTTTTAAAAAAACTAAAAATTAACATTATATATATATATATATATATATATATATATATATATATATATATATATATATATATATATATATAAAATTAAAAATAAAGTAAAGTATTCACTATGTATTGAAAATGTATATCATTCACATATAATCTCTAGTATAAAAAATAGCTAATGAATCATTCACTCATCTTCGCTTTTGTTTCATATGCATCAAAGAGATTATAAAAATTAAAATATTGTAAGTTTTTTTCTTCATTAAAATCTTCGATATTTTTATAAATCGAACATAACGCATCACGACCATAGCTTATTGGGCTAAGACATCATGTTAAATTTCCTCGAGGGCGTAAAGCTTTTGTAAAGTAGACGCCGCAGACCATATCTACTATAGCAAATAAAAATTATATCTCATTAAATATCGCCTATAGCTTTAATTCAAATAATAAAAGATAATAAAGAAATAACAACAAACATAAAATTAAACATCACTAATGTTTCTTATCATCACAGACATTTCCAAAACAAAATAACAAACACCATTAGTACTTCCCATAAAAAAAATTCTAAGTTCCAAAAAAAAAAAATTACTCATGGATTTTCATCAAATCTCAAATCATGAAAAATCATCTTCAATATTTCATTATTTTCTTTTCCATCATCAATATAATCTTTTTCTATTTTTAATTATATTTCGTAAATTCTTTTCATTTTTTTACATATTTTTGGAATTTGTTTTTCTTATTTTCTCATTAATTTTCAGATTTTTTCCCTATTTTTACATAATTTTTCAAAAAGTTACCTATTTTTGACATACCCGAAATTCTATTTTCTATTTTTAATTAATTTTTCTTGTAAATTTTTTTCCCTATTTTTTACATTATTTAAAAAAAAATTTATCTTATTTTTGCTAGATTGTTTTTTTTTATTTCTTTACTATTTTTTACATAGTTTGTCAAAATCACAGTTTTTATCAAGATTGTCAATTTAGAGAGGGTTTGCTATAAGCTTTTTTAAGCTTATTTTGATAAGTTTAATCTCCATGAAACTTATTGAAATAAGTTAAAATGGGTTTATTGGAGGGTCATAATTTATTATTATAAGCTATTTCAAACACCTATAATTTTTATTAAAAGCTCAGCTAAACTATGTGTCAAGTTCTTCCAAACGCAACCTAAATCAAGTCCCTTTCAAATATATCATCAATTTAGTTATTAAATTTAATTTCCACTCTATAAAACTGTCTAGTACAACTTCATTTTTATCATTTTAATATGTAATTTATGCAAAAAATTCATACTCCCAATTTAAATTAAAAATAAACACTAAATAAAAAAAAATTTAGAGGATAAATAATAAAAATGAAATTGTAAATATTTAAAATATGATTAATGAGAAAAATGAAAATATATTCAATATTAAAAATTATCATATAAATTATACTAAAAATATACATTTAAAATTGAAAATAAAATAGTTAAAATTAACAACAAAGTTTAATATATACTAATCATATATTGTTATGCGGGCCACAATGGGAGTTGTTGGCAACCTCTGGTGTTAAAATAGAGATTTGACTCCTAAGTACAAGCTAAAAATATTGAATTTTGTAAATGCAAATTTTAAAAATTTCACTACTAAGCTAGTTATTTAAAAAAATTAAAATGTTATGATTCGACACCAAACCCATGTGGGATCGTCAATTTGACCTTGCTTTCATTCGGTCATAAATGTTACAAATCCGCTTAAAAAAATTCGGAAAATTTCTTTGGTTGCCTATCGCCTTCCAACCCATCTTGTTACCTCTAATTATATAGATTTATTGATAGGAATTGAAAGTGAAAAAGTGTGCCCATCATTTCCAAATAGAAGATGGATAAAAATAGAAACTTATACTTGGAAATCCTCCCACTAACCAATGCTTTTGACCATCAGCTCTCCTTCCGTACAAACTTTTAGTTAAAAGTAAATATTTGGCAGGTACCTTTCCTAAAACATTGATTTTACAAAAAGAAGGGTTCTCTTCAATATATCTGAGATTTTAAAATGGAACAGGAAGTTTTGGAGTTTGATTAGTAGACTTGCAGATGAAAAGAAAGGTGATGGCCAGTTTCATTAATGAAGTTGAGATATCTATATATAAATCGCAGTAGTATATAGCCGTATAATATTTTTCACACAACCAATAACAAGTTAACAGAGCAGGTGCAATTCTTGCAAGGAAGGAGAAATAGGTGATATTGAAGGGGAACCCAAAATGATCAGTCCCAAAATGATGATTACTTCCCAAGATACTAATTAAGCAGTTGGATATGATGCTTCCATGGCAATCCCACAGAGACCTTCATCAGCACCAATGTCCCTTTCCATCCTTATGTATCCATCCTCTCCCCATCCCGTGCCCCATGAATTCTTAACCAACCAATATTTGGTTCCCATCATCACTCTCTTACATCCAACTGCAGTAAACACCATGGTCCAGTTCAGTTCCACACTGTGCTGTGAACACCCCGCCGGAATAAAACTGGAAGTCGGAGCCACCAGCATCAATGGCCACGGAAACAGGGTGGTGGGCCACTGCCTTGAGCAGCGCTGCCTCGCTGTTGGCTGGCACATCTTCATAGTTCTTGATCTGGCCGCACTAGACCCTGCCTTTCCTTGCATGCTCCATCAACTCCCTTGTAGGCGTAGTTTGCTTCAGCTGTGAGGCCTCCGTTACCATAATAAACTAGTTGCGCTATCCATGCAGACCGCCCCCTCACAGCCCCAAGCCCTCACCATTTGTGTCGCAGTCTACTAATTCTTGCTCAGACAATGAGATTAGCTTCCTGTTTTGAGTTGCTTTCTCTATTCCTTCCATAGCAGCCACAGCAGAAAATGCCCAGCAACATCCTTTGGGGGATAGAAGGACAAGTTAGGAAACAAAGTAAATCCACCATTTTAGATGAGAAGAAACAAGAGTTATTATATAGTTGAGAGGCGCTCAACAATATTGGCCTTGGTCCCCAAATGGGGTAACAGCCCTTTCTTCCTCCAGTCCATGCCAGTCGGCACAGCTTCAAACATTTTCGTACCTAAATGAAGTGATCTCGACGACCCTTGACGGGGAAGACATTTTGTATCCATTTCTGAGAGGCCCTAAATTTTTCTTATTTGTTTGGTCTGGTAATTGTTAATGCTCAGCTTGTAACGTTGAACCCCGGCACTGTTGACGATCTCTATGTACTCCACATTGTCCTTGAAGATGTTGGAACGCTCCTTCTCTTCTGCAAATGTCCTTGTATGTTTGGCCATAACGAGGCTCATCCATTCCCTCATGCCTCTCAGACATAGAAACTTCGTGCAGTGTCCGGGACAAGGTTTGAGAAGCCCAAACTCCCATAATCAGCAATCGTCACACAGATGATTTTGGTTTCTAATGCCACAGTTAGCAACTGAAGATTGTTACTCTAAAGATGATGCTGCAATGTGATGATGTAAATCCTTCAGAGGCGTAGGTATAAATAGAAAATGCAATTGCTTCACATAACATCCTTATCCTCTCAAATAGCATTTCATTATGGCATCAAACATATGCAATGAGCATGGACCCAACTCCCAGCTGGACCGGCAAGATGTTCAAGACGTAGACAAGCAAAGCCCTGGTTCCGTGGACGCTGCTCTGTTCGTGGTTGCATTATTTTAGAACCTCTCTGTGTGTAAACAAGTTTGTAACTTGGTACAATACTAACGACCTTAAATTTGAAGGTCCTATTGCAGTATATGCTTGGTTTTGTTTTCTTCTGGTGCGAGTAGAAGACTTTAAATTGAAGCAATTTATGGTGAGTCGAAAGCTTGTATTCCTATAAACTTGGACAATATGCACCTTGCCCAATACGGTGAAGGTGACAGATTATGAAAACAGATGGTGACATCTATGTAAAATGAGATCATCTGAGTTTGATGGTCTAGCAGTTTATCTTAGACCGGAGATGAGGGGTTGGATTCCGATGGATAAACATAAACAATAATGCACAACCCAGATTTTATCCCCTCTTGCAGGAGAGCGCAATAGGAGCTTGATTTAATAGACGATAACAATTCTTTGAGCGACGGAATATATGAATGTAAAACGATTTTAAGCGTGGAAGCGGCCACGAATGTGAGAAGTAAAAACCTGGGACCCTTCGGGTCCTTAAACACCTCCACTAATATAATTAATGGGTTACACAATTCTCTCTGATAAAGCTGAGGCATATACCAATCATATCTCAAGAATTTGTCTGTAAATGCAAAATCAACATAAATAATGAAATCTCACAAAACGGAATCTGCTGTTCTCGGACACCACACCACTGTTCAGAACTCCAATTCCAATCTACCATTCAAATGAGAAGTCAATGAGTTAAGAACGTGCTCACCAAAATCAAGCTGATCAGACCACGGATGAATCGGGATCAGACTGATGATAGAAAACTGTCAGGTGAAAACTCCACAGCACAGAGGCACTGATCTCCGGACTGCAAATATGACCTTTAAAACTCCAAATCAGATCTCCACGTTCAGAATGAAGATCAACAAGTCACCAACCTCTCCTCCGTTTCAGGTTGATCCAGACCACAGATAAACCGGTATCGGCCGTTTGATCAAATCTGGGCGAGTGAAGATAAAAAAGAAAAAAACTTGTGTTTTCTTCTCCTAACTTCAAAAATGGATCTCTCTCTTTTCTCTTCTTTTCTCTTATGGAGCAATAGTCAGAAAGAGAGGAAAATTCACTTTGATAGTGGCTGCTAAAAAAAATCCTCGAGAGAATAAGAAGGCGCAAATGCTCTTTCTTTAAATGCGCTCTACAAGGCTTAAGAGGCCTTAGAAATTGGGCTTTAGACTTCTATCCACAGAGGAAATAGCACGATGACAAATCTCACACCTAGAGCTATGTGGAGGGACTCATCATCCAGTGATGGAGACAACAAACTCGAGAAGCTTCTCCTTGGTAGTGTCTTTCGAGCATATCAGGAAAGCATTGTTATCGGTATGTATCTTCTCAATTTCAAACAAGTTGTCATTGAGAGCATCTCTCATCGATGATACCTCATCAATGTTTGATCTTGCATGAAAGGTAGAATTCTTGCGAGGTGAATAGCACTTTGGTTATCACAATATACATAGTCTTTGCTATTTAAACCGAGCTCTTGCATGATACCTTCCATCCACAAGCAACTCGCATGCTTAACTCTTTGCATTATCACTCTGCACTCTGTTGTAGAAGTGCAACACATTCTGTAGTCTTGATTGCGAACCTGACACCTCTGAGAATGTCATCAAATAGCACAAGTAGACTTTCTATTATCCACATCCTGCCATGTTTGAATCAGTGTAACGATAAGTCTTGGTTTCCTTCAAGTGAGTTTCAACTTGGAAGTGCCTGCATGGAAATATCTCATAATCCCTTGTTTGCTTCTGATATTTGTCTTCTGGATTCGATGAAAGCATTTAACAGCACCAAGTTGCATAAGCTATATGCAGTCCTAGTACATGTACCATGGCATACATCAAACTTCCCTCTTCTTTGAGGCATACGGAACTCTTCGTGTCTTCCTTCTCCTTATGCATTTGGGTATGTCTGGCACCTTAGGCTTAAAGTGACTAGCTAGAGGAGAACTGACCACTTTAGCTTTGCTCATGTTAAACCTCGCAAGCACCTTTTCAATATATTGCTCCTGTGACATATATAGCTTCTTGGATGCTCTATCATGAATTCTAATGCGAGAATTCTCTTTCTGCTTTAAATCCTTCCATGGCAAGAATTTCTTGCTTCTTCTTCAAGCTATCAATTCTTGAAACATTTCTACCAACAATCAAGATATCATCAACATAGAGAGCAACAATATAACAAAATGAAATCATCGGAGAATTTATACTTAAAATCTGTGATGGTCGAGAAGTAGTTTTTCGGTGCCTTGCTCCTCGTAAGCGACTCGAACTTCTTATGCCTTTGCCTAGGTGCACGCTTCAAACCATAAAGACTTTTCTTAGGTTTACACATAATCCTCTTTCCCTTTTGCTGCGAAACCCTGCAGTTTGTTTCATATAGAATTTCTTTGTCTAAATCGCCACATGGAGAAGCGGTCTTAACATCCATCTGCTGAATCCTCCAAATCAAGACTAGTACTAAGCCCAAGAAACTACGAATAGATGACATCACCCAACAACGGGAGAAAAGATATCATCAAAATCAATACCTTTCTTTTGATTGAACCAGCGACCTTGGTCTAGCTTTATACTTGAGGTATGAAGTGTGTTCTTCTTGCTTCGCTCTATCGCCCTTTGTTCTTCAAAGCTCTTTTTCCCTTTAGCAGCAGCGAAGCTGAAAAGAATGGTTCTCGTATGATGACTTCATCTCATCTTGCATAGCGTAGCCCACTTCATCTTATTTTCATCTTTCATGGCTTCCTCATAACTTTCGGGCTCTCCTGATCAGTTAGTAATACATAGTCATCAGCGAATCACAGTGTAGAAGGATCTTAGATCTGGTAGACCTCTGAAGTGGAATATCTGATGGAGCCTCTGGCTGGCGGTGACGCTAATGAACATCAATCATCCACCTCGGCACGTGTGGGTTTCAACATCACCCATGTCATGTTGGTCATCATGTGCTTCATCTTGACTGTGTAGGAAGATTTGACCGAAAGTGGATCGAGTCAATCAAATCATCACTATGTTGAGACTCTGTTGCATCGGGCTTCTCGATATCACACAATATAGTATAATCTTCACGTAACCTGACATCGGCTTCTTACAAGTTTTTTTCTGCACCGGATCATAAAACCTGTAACCAAGTTCATCCTGACCATAACTAATAAATACACAAGGTCTTGTCTTGCTTGTCGAAGCTTAGACCTCTCATCTTTGGGAATATGCACAAGCCTTGCATCCAGACACGCAAGTGATCATAAGGATTTCATTATCGACCAAATTCTATCTGGAACATCAAATTCCAAAGGAACACATGGTGTAAGATTGAGAACATGTCTAACGATATTCCAAAGCCTCTGCAAGATCTTGGCAAGCTGTGTTCTTGAAAGTAAACATCTTACCGCTTTCAACTAGTGTCTATTCATTCTCTCGGCTGACCCGTTCAAGCGAAGTGCTTAGGAGGTGTCTTTTGATGTCGAATACCATATTTGTCTACAATACTCGTCAAAGGACGAGAATATTCTTGGGTGCTCGGTTCGGATCACATTTGTTTTCGCCATATTGTCTTTCAAGAGCATGAAGTGCTTAAACACGTCTAACACTTGGTCTTTTGTTTTGAAATGCAAGCTTAAATCTTTCTTGAATGATCATCTATAAAAGTCACAAAATATAGAGATCCACCAAGTGTTTTTTGTTTTCATAGGACCCGCACATCAGAATACATAAATGTGTTATACACGGCTTCCTTGTATGGCGAAGTGTTTTTAGATACAACTACAGTGCCTTTCTGCTGCTTGATGAGCACACTTCTTCAAAGATCCCTTCTTCATACCAGAGAAAGAAGATTCTTCTTAGCCAAATCATCAAGCCTTCTCACTCATGTGACCCGAGCCTATTAATACCCAGCTGTTGTCTGTCATTAAATGGCTGCGTGTCTTGGAATCAGTACCACTTGCATCAGATACAATGAGGAACTCTTCTTTCCTTTTGCTATCACCATAGAACCTCTAGTGAGCTTCCATTGACTATCAGAGGTGTTGCGAGAACCCTTCGTCATCGAGCTTTCTGTGGAATTAAATTCATGCGAATATCAGGAATGTGTTTAACATTCTTCGAGTCAACATAGTACCATTGCTAGTCCCAGCACATCTCCAGCACCAATGGCTTTAGTGAGCCATCATTACCCATCCTAACACACTTCCAAAGTCACCGGATCTGTAGGATGTAAAAGAAATCATACCAGGGTGTAGCATGGATGGAGCACTTCTCCGATCCTTATTTGGTTTAAGCGAGCCAAAATTAACAACATCCTTTATCATGAAACAATAAAGAATCTGAGTGGTAGTGGCTTGGTCATCTTCACCACCATTGTTATTCTTCTTTTCCTTCACTTTCCCTGTTTCATATCTCTCTTCAATTGGCGTAATGCTCTTATATGCCCTTTCAAATGACGGTAGTGACACTCGGCATTGGTAAACTTGTTATTCTTACTTGCTTTATCTGTTCTTGGATCTCTACTCTTACTCCTCCCCCTCTTCTGATAACTAGGACATCATTTGTGAAGAAGAACCATGTGACTTTCTTCTCATTTCTTCATTCAGAACCTGACTCTTAGCAATCCATATTCATAGTACCATGCGCGGGTGGGTTAGGCTATGAAGTTCTAAGCGTCTCCACGAGTCAGGCAATGTGCGAGAATCCTGACCCCTTGCACCTCTTTATCGACTTGATGTTCATTCCGATGATTGATTAATAATACCTTGGAATGTATTCAGAGTGATGCATTAAATAGGAGTTCCATCTTGATACTTCAAACTAAATCATCTTCTTAATCATAAACAATTTATAATTTCAGTCTTCGAGCATATAATTGTTGAGCTTGTTCCATAAACTTCTTGCATGTGTTTCTCTTCACTAACATGATTGAGAACATTATCATCCACCCCATTGTCTGATGTAACCACAAACATCCGATGAAGTAAATTCCATTACTGCATCAGTTTTATTTTGGCTTTCGAAGCAAACACGGGCAATATCATCCTTCACGGACAATAAGTCTTCCATTTTTCCTTTCCAAACATGATGTCGATCATTCAGCAGTCCCATTTCTACTATATTTTTCATTATTGCAGGAAACTATCTAGACTAATCATACCTTCAGTGGATGATATAAACAATGCACAACCAGTTTTATCCTCTTGTATGAGAACCTAATAGGAAACAATTTAATGGGGAGGCAATAACAATTCACCCAGCAACAAATATATGAATGTAAATGATTTTTAGCGTGAAACGCTAGAATGTGAAGTAAAAACCACCGAGACCCTTAGGCCACTTAAACACCTCCACTAATATAATTGTGGGTTACACAATTCTCTCTAGATAAAACTAGAGGCATATACCAATCATATCTCAAAATTTTAATCTTGGCAAATAAATCAACACATAAAACAATAGAAATCTCACAAACAGAGTCACTGTTCTCGGACATAAACACCACTGTTTAGAACTCCAATTCCAATCTTCACCGTTCAATGAATATCAATGAGTTAAGAACGTGCTCACCAAATCAGCTCGATCAGACCACGGATGAATCAGGATCAGACTAATGATGAAAACTGTCAGGTGAAAGCTCCCACAGCACAGAGGCACTGATCTCAGACTACAAATATGACCTTCCAAAACTCCAAATCAGATCTCCACCATTCAGAATGAAGATCAACAAGTCACCAACCTCTCCTCCAGATTTCAGGTCGATCGAACCACAGATGAACCGGTATCGGCCGTTTGATCAAATCTGGGCAGTGAAGATAAAAGAAAAAAACTGTGTTTTTCTTCTCTAACTTCAAAAATGGATCTCTCTCTTTCTCTCTTCCTTTTCTTATGGAGACAACAAGATCAAGAAGAGGAAGACTACGCTGATAGTGGCTGCTAAAAAAATCCTCGAGAGAATAAAGAAGGCTGTCTTAACCTGCTTTCATACTCTAAGGCTTAAGGGCGCTTGGGGGTGGAGCTTGGGCTTTATCACATGAAGGAAATAGCCCAGCCCCTTGGGATCATCTATAGTCCTCAACTTTTTTTTGGAAAACTATGCTATGGGGTCTCCAACATAAAATATTTAAAAATTTAGACCTAAAGCTTATCAAACCCAACCCTAGTCCCATTTGAACAAAATAATTGATAAGAACTCATAATGGTGATATATAAAGTCCTATAGATGGCAAAACAAATTTATCTCCCTAAAATACTCTCCACTTGACTTGATCAAAATACCCACCCTTACCAAAAAAAAAATAAACCTAGCCCTAACTTGATCTTACCCAAAAACCCATCATTTTCCCTCTTCTTCTTTACCCAAAAATATATGGGTACTACACAATTTAACCTTAGGTACAAACTATAAACGTATTGGATAAAAACATAGGTACAACTTAAGTAAACCTTAGGTCCTATATAAATGAACTAGGGTACTACCCATATATACCATAGTACCTGTTTGTATATTTAATTAGTAAACCTCGAATCACTTAGATGAGATCCAAGTGGTGAATACTTAAGCCAAGAGTTTCTAGGTTATCTTCGGGATAATGAGACTTTATCTAAGTGAACTCCACCTTACACATTACATCAAGTGGTGTGGCTAAGAGGACAAACCGAACCTTGTTGGACTTGGTAAGGTCTATGATGGGCAAAGCGGACCTACTCAAATCCCTTTAGAGATATGCATGTGAGACTATTGTTTAAGTGTTCAATAAGGTCCAATCCAAGTCAATTGTAGTTACTTCATATAACATATAGACTAACTAGGATCCCTATCTTTCTTACTTGAAAGTATGAGGTTATCCAGCTTATAAGAAGCGAACTACGTCAAACAAGCTAGAAGTTAAATCTGACAATTGTCTGTTTGTAAGATATCCTAAGGAAACTATTGGATATCAGTTATACAACACTTAGGAACAAAGGTTGTTTGTTTCAATGCATACAGTCTTCTTAGAAAAGGAGTTTCTTCTAAGAGAAGACAATGGGAGCAAGAGCGAACTTGGTGAAGTTCAAAGTGATCAAACAGACACAGGTCAACTAACTTAACCTAAGGTTGTTATTCATGTTGATGAAGTAGCAACTGATTTTTTTGAAATACAAGTGCATCGTAGGATAAGTAGGCTACATATTGTTCCAGAGAAATATGAATTTCTCATAAGTGAATATTGGGAAGTATTGCTCATAGAGGTCGATGAGCCTACTACCTACGATGAATCTCTAAATAGTTTAGAGTCTAACAAGTGGCTTGAAGCCAAGAAGTCAGAAATTGACCCCATGTATACAAACCAAATATAGACTTTGCTTAACCCACCCAATGGGATAAAACCCATATTGGTGCAAGCAGATCTTCGAAAAGAAGACGAACATGGAAGGTAATGTGATTACCTATAAAGCTAGGCTTGTGGCTAAGGATTATCATCAAAGACAAGGAGTTGACTATGACGAGATTTTAGTCTGGTAGCTATGCTTAAATCTAAAAGGATACTCCTTGCCATTGCTGCTCATTATGAGATATGTCAAAAAGATGTGAAGACAACTTTCCGCAATGGAAACCTTTCTAAGGATGTATACATGACACAACCTGAAGGCTTCATATTTGGAAATGGCAGCAAAATATGCAAACTTTAGATATCCATTTATGGATTTAAGCAAGCATCTAGGAGTTGGAATATCCGATTTGATTAGATAATCAAAGAGTTTGGTTTCTCAAAAAATCCGGATGAGCCTTGTGTGTACAAGAAGATAAGTGGGAGTGCAATGGCATTCTAATGTTATATGTGGATGACATATTACTTATTGGGAACGACGTCTCAATATTGCAATTGGTCAAAATTTGGTTATCCAGGAATATTCTCCATGAAAGACCTTGGAGAAGCAACCTAGTAATTGGGGATAAAGATCTATAGAGATAGATCAAGGAGGTTGCTTGGTCTTTCACAATCAACATACACAGCTTAGATGCTAAAGAGGTTTAGCATGGAACTGTCCAAGAGAGGACAAGCATGAGTTTGATCCTGTATGTTTCGGCTATAAGATCAATCATGTATGTTATGTAATGTACTAGACCCAATGTATCATGTGCTCTGAAAGTCATGCACAGTCACCAGTTGGACCCAAGTGAGGGTCATAGGGTAGCTGTCAAGAATATCCTCAAGTACTTGAGAAGCACTAAGGATGCATTCTTGATTAATGGAGATGACAATCTTATTGTAAGATGCCGACTATTAATATGATAGAGATGACTCCGAATCTCAATCAGGCTAAATGTTCACATTGAATGTTGGCACAATCAATTGGAAGAGTTCCAAATAGGAGATGACTATGGATTCTACAATCGAATCAGAGTACATCGATACTTCCGATGGCAGCTTAGGAAGCAATTTGGACAAGGTAGTTCATTTATGAACTAGGAGTGGTCCCTAGCATAGTTGGTATGATACTTTAGCATTGGGATGACAAGGAGCCATTGTAATAGAAAAAGGAACCACGGTATCATCAAAGGTCCAAACTAGTACTTAGGGTGATGCCATTTGATTTTAGAAATCATTGGTGATCATGTAGTCACGAATAAATTCCCACTAATCGAATATGCTATCTCTTGGCTAAGCCACTTCCCAAGAAATTATGATTCATTTACTTGCCTAAGGTATGAGATCTGAAGGAGATTGGTTTTTAGTGCAGTGGAGATTATTAATTGAAGTGCTCACAAAGAGAATCGCCTTTAGCACTTATTGTACGCTTTTCTTCATAAAAGGCTTCTTCATTAATTTGATATTCATGAAGTGAATTGATAACGTTCTTAAATCAATTAATGAAGTCCATGGCCTATAACATTGCATGAAGGAAATCATGATAGTAAGATTGAGACTGGACATTGTTGATCCGAACAAACTAGCATATGTCATACTCCTTGATTGGATCAAGTAGTGAATCTTCTAAACTGTGATCATGAGTTGATTAGAGTTGACATGTGGATGCTTGTTAAAAGTAGCTAAGTACATCGGAGACCTGTTATGAGACAATCATATGGATTATCTATTATATGTAGATGATAGTCTCATCATAGCAATGGTGCAAGTATCCTTAGACTTAAGGTGTTCAAGGATATCTTGGATGTTGATTATGTACATTGATTTCATTCCTTGTTACCTTTTAGAGGTCGCTCATAGGGTGAAGATCGGGTACATTTTGAGGTGTTCCAAGGTAATTGACTTACCAACAAGGGATTGGCCACTCCCAATAAAGGAAGAGTATACATATGGCCTCTTGTCGAGATCATTACTTAGGAATCTCTGGCCATAGTGGAAATGACATGAAGAGTGTCTTCAAGTGCATAACTGGTGAGTAATGAGTCTCGGGGACAAGATCTAATATCACTTGAGCAAGATGTGGTGTAGTCAGTCTAGTAGGAACTACACATTGTCCATGCTATGAACTGAGTGGTTGGTGTAAGGACAAATTACTTGATGGTGTTTGGAAGGTTGTGATCGAGCTATTGACTTTCTGGTCATTTAGAGGTCATGATGTGTTGCACAATTACACTCCATGACTTAGCACATTCAATAGTTGAATCAAGTGGTCAACATAACCGGGAACCTAATAGGTCACACACTTAGAAGTGTGTGAGGGGTTGATATAATATGGATTTGGATGTGATCCAAATATTGATTCGTCTCTGATGGGGTGAGTGAGTCTGGCAAATTTAATATCAGTAGTTCCTCCCTACTAAAGCTGGTCGACTCTGCTGGGCGCAGCGATCTGGGGTCGAACACGGGGATGGGTTTCTTCGTCTGAATGAGACTGAGTGAAATCAAGGCGGGTGAATTAAATTTGGATTTTGGGGTTTGGTTAAAAGCAGGGGGAAGTGGATGGTTGCAAGCCCGAAAAATAAAATGAAGAAAAATAAGAAAAAGAACTCCTTGAAGCGGTGACCCTTGAGTTTAAAGATCTGAAATTTGCTTGAGAGGTCCGGGTTGAATTTCCTCGCGTTATGACATGCAACCTATAGTCCATGGCATACTTAGGATCTATGTTTAACTAGCAAGCCTCACCCTTGAAACAGCTCTGTTGAGTGTGCTTGGAGTAACATGCGATTGTGGCACTTTCTTGTTTTAAAACCACAACATTTAATATCATCTCGGAGGCTCGTAAAGACCATCTAAAGAATCAAGTACCTCTCTCTTTGAATATGCCTTTGGATCTAAGCATGGAGAGTATTGGCGAATCGATAACATTCAATGTTATGCAGCTTCTCCGATTTGAAACCCTAACCCCTTAACCTACCTGTTGGCTGTAAGAAATGACTATTGGATATTAGTGTATCTAAAAACTGGAATACACCTAAACCTAAAAGCTTGCCAAGTATTGGCTAGAAGAAAGTAAATCAAAAGCTAAAAACCTAGAGTTGAATATTTGGGAACCAAAGTAATAAAACCTCTTTATGACGGGGGAACCACGAAGCAACCTAAAGATCTCACCCCCAGCTGACCTTTTACTTAAAGAAAGGGAAGTGGTTTTGTAGCTCATCCTCGAGTTGTCATCCTGGAGGTGTTTGGCAACGAAAAGGAGAAGAGGAGAGAGAAGAGAGCAAACTGAAAGAAAATGAAAGGCTGCACAAGATATTTCTTGAAAGATTAAAGTTAGGGTTACAAACTTATAAGGTGAAGCATACTTAACTGACCTAAGTAATGTGAAAATACAAGAAAGCCTAACATTTGGCTAGAGATTCAAAAGGGCAAAAGGGAGTAAAACACCAAAAATGAAATTCGGTTGGCATTAATTGCAAAAAGCATGACAAGACGTGGATTTAGCTAATGCTTTCCGAATTTCGTTAGTTAAGCGAGAGTACGAATGAAATCATGAATTTTCATAATGGAGTGGCAATTCGCTAAATTGCGAAATTTATTAACTTTCATGAGAATTCTTTAATGATGCGAAAATGCATAATTTCATTTAGGAATAGTGAGCATTTCGCTAGCTAAGCTGAAATTCACGAATAAGCGAGAATTGAAATTTAGAAGCTATCCCTGAGTAATTTTAAGCTAACTGGCGAAGAGATCGAGTTTCTCCTGGCATTTCTTTGTTCCATTGGCATTTGTTCCTCTTCTTCTATTCATTTTCTTCTGCTTCATTTTCTTGCTTTTCTTCTCTTCTTTCCTCTTAGTCTACGATCTATGATGTTGAGTTTGACTCGAATTCTTCGGTGCTTGGATCGACTCAACACTTTGGCATGATTATCTCACAAAAGCTACGAGTGCCACAAAATGTCAGTGGAATAATAGGGATTGTAATATGTAAGTGGGTTAATTCTGACAATTAGTACACAAAAAACATTTCAAAACCTATTACAAATAGGGTTCAAAATAGCACTTTTGGGCACTAGCTCACACCCCCTAACCTACACATTTATAGTCCCTTAGCAATGAAAGAAAGAAAAGAAGAGCATCTGAAAAGATAACAAAATTATGTGCACAAAAGGTTGGTTGTAGTTCAAAAGGTTGTGAAGAAGTAAATACCTAACCCTAAGTAAGAATCATGAAGTCGGTGTCGATAACTATCATGAAAGAATAAATACCATACAAAATTGAGTATCAAAGGTCTCCATCTCGGTGAATGACTAGAGCCTTTAAAATCCCCAAGTGTTTATTTGATTGGCTCTCAATGTCGCGCTAAAACCTCTCCACCTGACCCTAAGCTACTACCCACGACTGGCATGCTAACCAACCTAAATAGATCGGGACCCACCTCTTATTCCACAATTCTTTTTGTGTTGTAGGGTGCAATGCTAAAAACTCGACTTCATCCAGAGTCCGTGTAGCGAGGGTCCCACGCAGATGACTCCCGACCCGATTAGGTTTAGGGCATCAAGCGAAAGGATCGTCGACCCTGAACTCTACAGGCTTCACCGGACTTGAATGACTTAGGGAATTAAGCACCTCTGACTTGCTAAACTCCACCCAGCATCCACCCATGCTTGAACACAAAGTCGGCGACTCCCAACTTGGAGTGAGTTTAGGGCACCGGGCTTTAAAGGCTTTCGCCATATACCCCTCGGACCGTGCTCGGGTTTCAAGGCAAAGCGTTGCAATATTTATTCTTTTTCTTTTCTTTTTCTTTTCCTTTTTCATTTCTTTTTCTTTTTCTTCTTTTTCTTTTTCCACAGGGGTCCTTAACCTATTAAAGGCGGTCAATGAAACTAGTAGGTTATGCAAATTAAGGGGAGGTGCACGATTTTGGCTATCATTGAAATCTAATGTGGCTGTGTGTGGTTAGCTAAAGGTGGAAGAAAAATGTCGAAATCAATAAGAATTCAACTAATCATTCACTCAACTAAGCATGGAACCAATCTAACAAAAAAATAGAATTGGACAAAGTTTCAATTTTTCAAACCACAGGTTAGGCAAAACCACAAAAAGTTTGGTTGCAAAAACGGGTCCAAATTTTGAAAAAGTAAGTTGTATGGTATAACGACTTTATAAGAGACCAGCAACCATGAACACATCACAAAATGGGCTTGCACAAATAATAACAAAGCATAAATGCAAAATCCACTTCCTTTAATAACTCTCCCCAGCCCAGACATCTCGGTGTCAGAATGGGGCTCGGAATGGAAAATTAGAAGGAAGTGTTACCTCCATGATAAGATGCTTGATCATTGCTGGATAGGAGACCTCACAAGCTTTCCATCAACACCTTATTCACTCCATTTAGGCTTCAAATAAACAAGTTAGGAGAAGAAAGAGAGGAAACAAAGTGACCAGTTGGACCGTTTTTTAAATTACACTTTCAAAAAAAATTCAAAAATGTTCTTTCTGGCCATATTTGGATTCTACACTCTCTAATCTTTCCAACGGTACCAAGAACGCTTAAAACGGAGTTCGGATTAAAAAGTTATCTTGTGAAACAAATTGGAGGTCAAAGCGTAGGGATTTTCATTAGGATTGCGAAAATTTATTTGGGATTACCCAAAAAATTTCAATTTTAAGCTAGACACAGAATTTTTAAGCTAGACACAGAATTTTTAAGCTAGACCTTGTTCTTAGCGAAATTTTGCATTTGGCTACTCACACAAATTTAAGCTAAGCTAGCGGAAATTTAGCCTAGCCTAAGCGAAATTTTTTGCCCAATTTTTCGCTATATGGCAATTTCTTGATTTCGCTACAATTGTGAAATTTTCATGGTGTTCTTGAAAAGTTCTGCTGCTCTAGTTGTTGATTTCTTCATTCGGGTTTGAAATTGCATTTATGCTTCAAAATTTACACAAGCGCAAAAATTAACCTGAGAAAAATTAGGAAAGATTGCGAAAAGCGAAATTAATTTAAAAACATAAATTAACTAAAAATAAGATAAAACAAAACAGAAAAAATTAAACAAAAAATTAGAGGAGGAAGCTTAGAAATGCCTAGGTCAGGGTGCTCCAAGCTGAACACTTTACGAACCAACCATGCCATGCGTATAGAGCGGTACTTGTGCCTTTGATGTAGTGGCAAACTTATGCAGGAGGCCACTAATCTCTTGAAGTTACGCATGGCATGCGTGATGGGTTGGACTTGCTTTGGGAGCGAGGTGCTCTTTGGTTTGATTTTAACGAGGTGTGGCGGAGTATGTACACTGGTCATTTGAGAAGTACTAACGGTGGGTTGTTTTTGGGTTGGGCGGTGGCATTAGGATCCCGAATCTATGGGGGTTTAGTTGAATGATAGGCTCTTGGGTCCCTTCCAGCATTTCATGTCACTTCTCTTCTCGATCCAATGGGAGGTTGCTTCCTTCTCCTCCCATGGCGGATAAACGGCCTGGCGAGGTTCAAATTTTCCGAGATTTCTTGTGGGCTGCTTTGTAGGCCTGACTCTCTCACCATGGTGCCACTGACACTCCTCCTCGGTGGACATTCTTTGGCGATTAATTGGGTCTTCAATGGAATCTTGCGGAGTTGTCCCATTTATGCTCAAAGTCATCTTTCAGCCCATCTATTTTCTTGTTCAAATTGTCTTCCACGGTGACAGTGAGATTGGGCATTAATCTCCTTATTCTCTTACCAAAGTCATCCGCTCTCGGGATGAGTCCCGAAATGGCTTGTTCAACGAGGGAAATTAAGCGTGGTGGTACATTGTGGCTGAGGAATGGAGGCATAATAAGAGGTTCGGGAGGTGCATATTGTGGAGGTTTGGCTTGGTTTCCCATGAGATTTGTGTGATTCCCCCAACTGGTTGTAAGTACTACCATATGGTGAACTCATCCATTGGTCTCTGTAGTCCATGGACCTAGGTGGGTTTGGATTTCTCTCCCAGGGTTGCTGATTTTGCCATGCGAGGTTCCTATAGTCCCTCATTGTCATATATTCCCTAGGGTTACTCTCTACATTTGTATTGCTCTCCATATGGGGTTCCATTTTCTCCTGGTCATTTCCCACGGAGACACAGGCCTTGCCTTATATGTTTCAAATCCACTAGGAATGGATTCTGGCTTAAATATAGCACCTGAACTCTCTAACAACACTTTTTTTTTTATGAAATGAAAATAAAAATGACAATGAAAATATAAAAATTCACCAAAACTTGTGATGAGGATCACAAGAGTGTTCCCTGACTCACTCGCACCTTTAAGGCACCATCCACAGACAGCGGCGCCATTTTGATTCTTGCGGTAGGGTGAGCGGAATCAAGCAAAATTTGTCGAAGTAGTTTCTCCTAACTGCTTGGTAGTCAAATTTCACGCAGCGTAAGCGATCTGGGTGAACACGAGGATGGGTTTTCTTCGTACAAATGATTTGAGTGAAATCAGCTGGTGAATTAAATTTGGATTTTGGGTTTAGTTTAAAAGCAGGGGAAGTGGATGGTTTGCAGCGAAAATAAAATGAAGAAAAATAAGAAAAAGAAGAACTCCTTGACGGTGGAGCCGCGAGTTTAAGATCCTAGGCTAGCGAGAGGTCCCAGGTTAATTTCCTCGCGTTATGACGACATGCAACCTATAGTCAATGCATACTTGGGATCTATCATTTAACAGCAAACCTCACCCTTGAAACAACTCCTATTTGAGTCAACACAGGTAACATGCAGTTGTGGCCCCTTTTACTGTTTTAAAACCCTAACATTTAATATCATCTCAGAGGCTCGTAAAGACCATCTAAAGAATCACAGTGCATCTCTCCTTTTGAATATACCTTTGGATCCTAAAGCATGGGAGAGTGACAGCGAATCAGTAACATTCAATGTTATGCAACTATCCCGATTTGAAGCAGCTTTATAACCTTCCTCCCAGATGGCTCGTAAGGGCAACCAATGGATATTAGTGTATCTAAGCTAGAATACGCTAAACCACAAGCTTGCCAGAAGTGGCGAGAGAAAGTAAATCAAAGCTAACCTAGAGTTGAAGGTTTGGGAACGAAAATGACAAAGCCCTGCATATGGCTTGAGGGGAACCACCGACAACCTAAAGATCTCACGACAGCCTTTTACTTTAAGAAGGAAGTGGTTTAGCCGCTCCATCACTCAAGTTGTCATCCTGGAGGTGTTTGGTAACAAGAAAAGGAGAGAAAAGAGGGAGAGAGAGAAGAGAGCAAGCGAAAGAAAATGAAAATTGCGCAAGATATTTCTGCAGAAAGATTAAAGTTAGGGTTACAAACTTATAAGGTGAAGCTATATAGCCAACCTAAATGTGAATAAAGAAAGCCTAACTGTTTGGCTAAGTCCAAAGGGCAAGGAGGTAAAAACACCAAAAAAATGAAGTCGGTTGGCATTAGTAAAAAGCATGACAAGGCGGTGGATTCGCTAATGCTCAAAAATTTAAGCTACAGTTAATGAAACCACCAGAGATAAATCATGAATTTAAGCGTTAGTAATTTATTTAGTGAAGCGAGTACCATTGTTTCACAAATTGTTTATGAAATAAGCAAAATACATAATTCAGCTGGGAATAGTGACATTAATGTTGACGAAATTCCACGCGAAGATAGTGAGTGAAATTTAAACATCCCTGATAATTCTAGTAGCCTGAGCGAAAGTCCAGATTCTCTGGCTCTTGTTCCATTGGCCCTTTGTTCACCTTCTTCTCTTCCATTTTCTTCACCTTCATTTTTCTTCGCACTGTTTCTCTTCTTTCCTCTTAGTCTCGATCATGATGTTGAGTTTGACTAATTCTTAGGTGCTTGGATCGACTCAACACTTTTGGCATGATTATCTCACAAAAAGCTGCAAAATTGCCACAAAATGCGATGGAGTGGAATAATGGGACCTTAATATGTAAATTGGGTTAGTACGACAATTGAAGTACACAAGGCGCTCAAAACCTATTAAAAATAGGGTTCAAAATAGCACTTTTTGGGCACTAATCAAAATATGAAGGAAGTCAATCTATGGAATGGAATGTCACGGGATTAGTGAAATCTCGGGATCAAATGTCCTTATTAAGAGATAACATAGGCTTGGGCTTGTTCATAAGCTAAAGGTGTAGCACCCTTTCCCCTTAGCCAAGGTAGGAGAGGGAATGTCACACGGAACTAGGACTTCTAAACCTTATTTTCTAACATTAGTGGGCCCATTTCAATCATAAATTCATAATTGACATAAACTTGTAATACTACCACTGTAATGGTGTTTAAATGGTCCTGCACATAAATTCCTGAGTTCCATTTGCTTGTACTTACACAAGTTCCACTATTACCAAAATATTACATTTACATTACAAAAAAAAAAAAAAAAAATTAAAGACCTACATCAAAAAGACTCCTAATACAATGTTTGCCTTGCCGAATGCAGAATGTCTTTAAGGACCTCTTCAGTACCTACACGGATGAAACACCCGTGCTAAGCTTATAGCTTAGTGGGAAAAAAAATATATGATCACATACAGTGGTCCTCAATTACAGTATACATATAACATAACATATATCAGAGTTTTCACATCTCCTGTAGGAGTACATAATAGAAATCTTGTAACATAAGGTACCCGTAGGAACACTACAGAACAAAGCTGAATTACTTTTATTTCATATCTCATATTATTCATGTACACAACATATAAGTATTTTCCTGCATCGAATGGTAACAATGAATGAGAGGGACCGCAGCCTGATAGGTACTTGAAGTGATGCGGTGGAGGTGCCAGAAGCACTAATTAGTGAAATTGCCTATTCATTCACTATTCGGTCTGCAAAGCGATCATACAATTATATTTGTTTTAGAGCTTGACCCATATTATTCTTACTCACATTCTTGTATTTGGATAACTTACACATAAATAAGGGGCGAGAAAACAAAAGTCTCTACTATAAACAAGTTCCCCAGAGGTGAAGCAAAGAACATTTATATAACTTGTATCTGAGTCTGGACCCCCTTTCATTCACTTGTTAGGATCTACATTAATCTAATTATTGATTTCTAGAAAATAGAGCAAGAACAAAGGACAGATTAATACAGAGTGTAGAGGACTCAGCAGGGCAGAACCTACGCAAGAACAAAGCAACCGCCTGGCGTAGTAGAGGCAGAAGAAATTTAGGGCTTTGGGTTTGCCTAGGCAAGCACTCCTTCGCATGGCGACTCCTCGTGTGGCGGGCTCCTTCACCTAGGCGGGAGGCTTAGGATTGTCACAAAAAATGGCATTTTTGCCTCTTTTCCAACGAAAATTTCCAACCAAAACCAAACCACGTCAAAAAAAACCACAAAACCCAACTCAAAACAACCAAAAACACTTTTATTAGGATTTTTCCTACACAAACCTAGACAAGGAGGGATTTGTGATAGTTTCCATACCAACAAATGGGAAAATTCCATACAAGAGTTCCATACCTGGATTTCTTGAACTTCTCAACCAAACTTCCTTTCTTCTTACTTGTACAAGGATAGATCTCCAAAAGATGGCGATAAATCACCAAAAATGGCTCTACTCTGAAACCCCACCTAGTTCTCCCAAAGAAACCAAAGCTATGAAATGGGACCAAATTCCCTTCATAGATAAGTTATTATCTTTATCCCATTTGGCTTAATTTTTCCAATGCTTGCCATTTTAGTCCTTCTTCTTTATCCCTTTACCGTAACTTATCATATTTCTACTTTAACATATAATCTTCTTATATAATGTCCTTTGGGTCCTTAATTGGTAATTTACCAGATTACCCCTTTTTACTTTTATTATTTCCAGTTATATCCTTTTTCACACTTAGCACTTAAATTTTTGACAAATACAAATTTAACTTATATTATACCCTAGTCATAAAACTATTATGGTATAATTTGGGTTGTTACAACTCTCCCCTCCCTCTTAAAAGAATTTCGTCCTTGAAATTAATACATGAATTGAAGAGTTCTGGAGTCTTGTGCCTCATCGTCGTTTGGTTTCCTCCATATCTAGTGGTGTTATAAAGCACCTTTACCCAAAGGACTTGTTTGTTTCACCAATTGTTTCGCCTTCACGAGCTAGAATGGCTTTTGGCTCTTCGAGAAGTCTAAATGCGCGTACATCTTGTACTAGCAAAACGTGTGATTCGTCATAACGGTATTTTCAAAGCATTGAGACATGGAACACATCATGTAATTTGGCCAACTCCGGCAGGAGAGCCAAACAATACACTACTAGTCCAATTATTTCTAAAATCTCATAAGGTTCGATAAACCTTAGACTCGGTTTTCCTTTCTTTCCAAACCGGAGTACTTTCCTCCATGGTGATACTTTCAAGAAAACCTTATCTCTGACTTTATACTCCATGTCCTTTCTTTTCAAATCGACATACGGCTTTTCTCTATTACTAGCCACTTTTAACCTTTGTTGAATGACCCTAACTTTTTCTTCCGTCTCTTTCACTATATCAGGACCAATTACTTTATGCTTGTTTAGTTCGGTCCAACATACAAGAGTTCTACATTTCCTTCCGTACAAGGCTTCATAAGGGGCTATACCAAATACTAGACTGATAATTGTTGTTATAGAAAAAATCCATAAGGGGAATATACTTATCCCAACTTCTAGGAAAATCTAGCACACAACCCTGAAGCATGTCTTCTAACACTTGAATTACTCTTTCAAATTGTCCATCTGTTTATGGATGGAAGGTTGTACTAAAATTCAGTCGAGTATCTAAGGCTAGTTGTAATTCTTTCCAAAACCTTAACGTAAACTGTGGATCGCGGTCAAACACTAATGACATTGGAATCATAATTAAACAGAAATCTCACTCACATACTTTTAACTTGATCCAGTGGAATAGTCAGTGGGTAGTAAAGTGGTAAACTTTGTAAGTATGTCGACGATTACCCAAACTGAATCATGTTTCTTTTGGGTGAGGGGAAAAACGGATACAAAATCCATATTTATGTTGTCCCACTTCCATTGTGGAATTGGAATGGGATTTAATAGACCTGACGATACCTGATGTTCAGCTTTTACTTATTAACAAGTCAAACATTTGGATACATACTCTACTATATCCTTTTTGTCTCGCTACCAATGAAGTATTGTTTCAAATCCACAGTACATCTTGTTACCTCGGGATGGATGATATTGAATCTGATCATTGTGGCTTTCATACATCAATTTCTTTTCAATTCTTGGACATTGATTTTATAATAATCTATTCCTTGTAATAGAGATCTTTCCTTTTATAGAATAGTTAGTTTTGTCTCCATTTCCTTTAATTGTACCCTTTATTTGTAACGACATCTGTTTTTTGAGCATCTATTATCATTTGTTTCAAATCAGGCATACCTCTTAGAGCTAACTCAGGCTCCATGTAAATCTCCATGCACGGTGTTTGGATAAAACGAAATTGTTTTCTACTTAAGGCATCACCATTAGCTTTCTTGGTATTAATCAATTATCTAATCATAGTCTTTAAACAATTAACACCGGCCCGTTGCCTCAGAGTTCAATTCCCTTAAGTTACTTGAGATACTTAAGACTCTTATGATTTGTAAATATTCTACATTTTCACCATATAGGAAGTATCGCCATATTTTCAGCGAACCTTTACCGCACTGACTTTAAATCATGTGTGGATAATACATACATGCGGGTTTCCAACTGTCACGGAGGCATATGCCGCACTTTTCCATCTTGCATCAATACCACACATCCTAAACCATTCCTTGAATCATCATTATCTACCAGTAAGTGGGTCAACAGTGTAACTAGTATTTTCTTTAATATTCCAAAACTTATTGACACTTGTCATCAGTTCAAACTTCATCCTCTGGAATGGCAAATAAGTGTAGAGAGGCTATGTGAGAATCCTTTTACAAACCGTCGGTAATACCCAACTAGACTCAAGAAACTTCTCACCTCTGTTACATTTCGAGGTGGTTTCAACTCACAATCGCTTCAATCTTCATAGGGTCCACTCTAATTCCCTCTGCAAACACAATATGGCCTAGGAATGACACTTCCTTAATCCAAAAATCACATTTACTTAACTTTGCAAACAACTTTTTCTCTCTTAAGATCTGTAACACTATCTTCAAATGTTGTTTATGTTCTTGTGCATCCTTAGAATACACCAAGATGTCATCTATGAATGCCACTACAAATTGATCCAAATAAGGGTTGAATACCCTACTCATCAAGTCCATGAATACGGCCGGTGCATTAGTTAACCCAAATGGCATTACTAAAAACTCATAATGACCATATCGGGTTCTAAAGGCTATTTTCGGGACATCAACATCTTTCACCCGAAGTTGATAAAATCCCGATCATAAGTCTATCTTTGAAAAGACACTCGCTCCTTTCAACTGATAGAAAAGATCTTCTATTCTCGGCAAAGGATATTTATTTTTCACTATTACCTTATTTATTTGCCGATAATCAATGCACGCATTCAGGATTTATCTTTCTTTTTAACGAACAAAGCGGGATTTTAAGGCGAAACATAGGTCGGACAATCCATGCTGTCCAATAAGCTCTTGTAATTAGTCTTCAACTCTTTTAGTTCGTTGGGCCATCTGATGGTACCTAGAAATAGGAATTAGATCCATGAAGTGAATTAAAAGTGAGTGAATTTAACACTTAACTTCCACCAATTATAAGTTACCTTTGCAATAGTGAGACCATACATTTTGGCCTGCATACGTTGGGGGATGTTCTATAAATCACAGAAACTCTTTGTAATTTCTAGAGCTGGCTTCAACTTTTTATCATACTCTTCCAAACTTATACCATGTAATTCTTTGACTCCATGCATTCTTACACAATCAATCGGAGCTCGAGGGGTCGTGATTCGATCTAAGACCCTTGCCATATCCTACGAAATTTTTAACAATGCTTCAGTTGAAGCATGTTCACTTCTAGCCGACCTAGATGTACCAGAGACAGATGGATCAAGTTCTATCTAGGATTGCCAGCTTTCCTTTGTTTCCCTCCACGACTTCTGGATTAGTCCATTCCTACCAAACCCGATATACCAAAACAAGGACATCCGCATTAGGCCACCACAATACTATGTATGTACATTTTTAACCTAATAGTTTTCCAGAAACGCCTAAACCTAATCGTCTGCCAAGCCAGCTTGCTTCCTTCCACTTGCTTTGAAATGGGAAGTAGTCATCGAATTTGGGACTTAAACACGATTAGGCATTGGTGGGGGCCATTTCAATCCTCAAATTCATAATTGACATAAGCTTATAATAATATACTTGTAGTGGTGTTTAAATCATTCATTGCATAAATTCGAGGTCATTTTCTTGTGCCCTACAGTTCCACTATTACCAAAATATTACATTTACATTTGTTTGACAAATTTCCAACATGACTACCAAAGACCCAAACACAAGTCCAAGAGGCGGTGGTGCGAAACTTGATTTGTGGCTAGGTGAAACCAAATGAGTTGTTTGGACAACACTCTTTGAAGAAGTTGTTTAAGTCCCCGACCGCAGTACCAAAAACTTGTTTAAACAAATTTCGACCTGACTGCAAACACTAAAGCTGGTCCACGGCAGCGGCGTAAAAGCATGTGTTTGTGAGTTTAAGAAAGCATTTGCAGCGACTAAAGCCAAGTCAAGTAGCAGCCCAAAACTTATTTGATAAGTTTCCATTTAACTACCAAAGACTAAACTAAGTCCTAGGCAATGGCATGCTTGTTTGATTTACAACCTTTTTCTATAGAAACCAAAATACTGTTGTCACTATTCTTTTCAATGTATAAATCTTTTCTTTATATAAAATTTTTGCGGTTTTTAGTCTAAATGAAATTTTTTGTAAGTGCACGGGTCATATAAGTAATAAAGTGGATTAAAAATAAGTCCAAGTATCACTCCCACAAGGATTGTTGAGGAATCTAACGATCAATTACCCCAACCACTTAAGATTCATACTATTTGAACTCAAAAGTACAAAATTGATTTGTTAAACCAAAAAAAAATGACTAATTAAAATTCTAGTATTATAACAAAGAAAATCAAAATGAATTGGATTGAAGAGTTCACTGAGTAAAGTTAACATTGAAATATGAATCAATGTATAATTATCTAATTTTGCATCATTTTTATAACATAATTCAACCATTAGTTTGAAATGCGAACTTCTAGATGCGGAAGTAATATAGTTTTGATTTCTCCATACACTATACATTTCACTAATTAGAGAACCATATTCCTTCCAGACACATGGGTCTAATCAGTTACTTGTAGGATATAATCCTCTTTCTAAGAATTAGGTATTTTTCCTTTCCAGTACTTCACACCATGTCCCTAGGACTGAAGATTTCTTACCCCCATAGACAAGACAATGCAAGCCTTTTCCAATCTAATTGGTATCTCATCCTTTGAATTTGATCAAAAACTCTATCTCTTTGATTAGATCTATGCTAACATGGGATCAAGATCATTTCATCAGAAAAAGGAGAAACCTATAATCAATTAAACTAATACATCATCAGCCATCCTCCTGCTTATGGTAAATTAGTGATCTATTAGAGTTATCTTTTGAGTTCATTAGTTCTGTGTGGTCATATACCCCAAGTAATTGCTCCATACTCTCAGGAATCTCCATCTCTTTGTCACTCAGAGGGCCTCCTGGAAATCAGAGCAAGATACAACCCTTTTCTGGGTAGAAGCTACTAATATTAAGAATAGTTAATTTAAAGAACAAGACCAATTAAATAAATTCAGGATTTCTAACTATGACATACTTTTAAGTTGCATAGAAAATAATAACTAACACCAGTCAATTCCCAGAGGGAGCTCAGTTTTTCAAAACTACATTACAAATAATAGTGACTAACTGATCAGGAAAATTCACTGAAATTGCAAGCAAACTGAAATAAATTAACTCTAGAAAATTTATAGATTCCATTGAAATCAAATAGTAATGAAATCTAAATGTTTACAATGAACCCAACTGAAACCATTTCCCGATCCTTTGCTCAAATCAAGAAAATACTATTTAAATATTTAGTTGAAGTAAATCGACGAAAAGAAATAAAAGAAAAATAATATACAAAGGAGACTCCAGCTACCCAGATGTTCCAGGTTTGGCGGAAGCTGAGCATAGTGTCCTATGTGCTTCTATTTAAAGGTTTTCAAACATTGGGCCGAATTTCGAGGTTGAAGTTGTGGATTCCCAAAACTGGCCCAACGTGACCCATCGCGACATAGAAAGATTATGTCGACATTGTGGCTATGTTGTCGCCAGACATTGTGTGACTCCACCGCAGATTGTTATGCCGCTACAATGTTTGCAATGTCTTTTCTTGAATTGCCGACGCCGATTAAAATGTCACAATAGAGCTTTCGGCTGGTCGTCTTGTAATTGTCGCGACATTCTTTCATGCCTTGTAGTATTATCACTTGAATGGTATCCGACACATAAACCTTGGCGAAGTGAAAAATGTTTTTCCCTAAGCTCTTCATTTATGTAAAGATAATAGATTTTTGTGTCGCGACATTTCGCTTTATAGTTCTTCTCAGCCTTTGTTGCGACAGACCTGATTTCTCTATTAAAATGAAAGTTCATTTCGTTATATGTTATGATTGTCGTGACATAAAACTTCTGCTATCCCGACATAGCTTTCTTCCCTTGCGATGCTACCCTGTGACTTTTATGTTGCTACATAAATTAGAAATGTCACAACATAAATCATATGAAACTTGTCATTTCGAAATGTTTGTCTGAGAAAATCAAAACATTTATGTGACCAACAGCTTTATATTCTTTTTAATCTACCATTTACATCATGACATAATTTTGTTGTGTCAAGCTCCTCTTCAGTTCCTTATGTCACGACACGGGTTTGAATGTCTTGACAAAACTTTACTACCATTTGCTTTGATCTTTTTCGAAACAGAGCAAAAGAATGTCACGACATAATTAAAGCATATTGCAGAACTACAAAAGACAATGTGTGAACATAGAAATCCGTGTTGTGACATATTTTAAATATTACGATTTTCCATTATGTTGCAACATTCATTTCTTTGTTGCAACATTTCTCGATTGACACTTCTCATGTATGTCGCGACAAAGTTTGAAATGTCACCCAACAATCTTTAAACACAACTTTAGTTCATCTTTGTTTTATTTCTGCGACATAATGCTGATTTGTTTGTGACATTGCCACCTTGCCTAGTTGCCTTGAGCTTTTGTTGTGTCATTCTAAGATTATGTCATGACATTATGAGATTATGTCGAGACATTTCTGCCTTATTTTTTTTGTTGGATTTGTTTGTTTATTCAACCCTGCTGAAACACAAGTTAATTGATTATTCTATAATTCTACATTAAATGAATCTATATAGCTTATGAAAAAATGCAAGAAAAATTACTTTAAAAAATAGATGAGTTTATGCTCATCAAATTCTCCCAAATAAAAATTTGTAACGTCACACTAAGCAAAGAAAATAAAATTTGTTGTCTCGAACAATTATTTTATTTTGAGACATTTTGTTTTGCACTTTGAACATCCTTTTCCTTTGTATCCACAATTTAATATTCTAAAAATAGGTGAGTTGTAATTTATTTTTTGAACAAGTTTTAATTTAGAAACAAGGAAAGATTTTCAAGTTCACTAAATAAACATAAATAATTCCTATAGTGTAGTAATTTAAGTGTTAACGGTTATGAGTGTGTGATGGTCTTCTTTTCATAGCGAGATTAGTTAATCTTTTGAGACACTACTCAGATAATAAACTTCTCCTTGATTCTTCTAAGTCCCACATGTTTGTTTATCATATTAATCTCTACTAATGTAGGCAGATACAACCTTCAAGATCAATTAGGTCTTTTAGGCTTGTAATGTGTGGCTTATGTAATTGGGTAGATAAATGAACAATTTAAGCTCAAGTTTACCCAAATTCCACTTACAACTCAACATATTTGCCTTCATTCTTCATCCCTTACTTTTCCACTGATGTCAACAAACAGCTTTGACTTGGTTTGGTGCATCGTCTGCATACCTCTATTGTGGTGTTTTTCTTGACTACCTTTTGACAGTAAATTCAGTTCCTCTTATTAGAAGCTTTTCTACTTTCATTTTCTGTCAAGGCTTATGAAACAATGCAATGTTTTGTCTTTTTAAGCTTTCTACCACCCTTAGATAACTTTGGGTTAACAACTCCCCATACCGATTGGCATTAGGGTGCTAGGTGTTTAAAAGCACTAAAACAGTGTTCAAGGGAGGAAGGAACCACTAAGACAAAACTCGACACCTTGATTGTGAAGGCGCTGCGTCGTCGTGACCGACTCGGAGGCCAAATGATCGGGAGCCGCGATTCTCTTTTGAGATCAATTCCTATTTCTTTGTCAGTAAGAAACACATTTCCAATGCTCATTTTGTAAAGGATAATTATCTTTATGAAAATATGATATTTGTATATACTAATTCAACTTAAGGGCCCATCATTTTTTGTTTTCCAATACATTTTCCATTAGCAATATTACATACATTTAAGTCATTTACCACCTTTATACATTATGACATTATAATCCGTTTTCAATACCAAAATATTTACAAAACAAAATTAGAGTTTGTACAAAAAGTGTCAAATATATTTCATGAATGCATGGTTGGAGCTTTAATTCAACTGCATGAGGCCTTGTGTTGACTACGAATCACTACAGGTCTTTTCTAACCCCGTACACATTAAACAAATTACCTCACAGCGATGAAATAAATGACACGCTAAACATTTTTCATATCTAGTGGTTCTATACAGTTTCTCTCTTCATTTCAATTTTAAGTAAATAATGCATTTTCTAAATCGATGCCTTTGTATAATTTTTCCAATGACGATACGATGATACATATATGTATATTTTCATTTCGTACACATTCAAATTACAAATCATTGGTCATTTCAATCTAATAACAGTTTCATATACAATAAATCATTTCAAACACAAATATTTTAATTTCTTTTCATTTTCCCTTAGAATTTAACCTATAGCCGGTTACACGGGATAACGAATCACCGTGATCAGCATTTCAGCGGCTGATACCAAAAGGTTTTATAACCTTGATGCGGTCGTGCGACCCAGCTGGATTGTAAAATCATTTCATGAATACTACGATCTCCCAGGGCTACGGATCGGGTATTGACCTGACTTATTCGTTCGATTACGATCTTTGCTCATTTGACTCTTATTGGTCTAATATATCCTTAACTCGAATTTAACGATTAACATTCTATTAAGGGAGCTCAAATCATTTATAGAAATTTACAATAGTGTATATACATTTATATCCAAATACATGGTTTCCAATACTCATGCAATTTTTCATGTGCAATTCGTTTCTAATCGGTTGTATCAATCAATTTAAAACAAATCGTATGCAATTTATCACAATTCATTTCAATAAATCACTTATTTCGCAATCCTTCAAACATTTTAAATAAAGAGAGAAAAAGTGGAGAACAAACCAATTATTTATATCAGCAGACACACATATATTTATATAAAACCTTTTAAGTTTAGTTTCAAACCAAAACACAAAGCTTGAAACAAGGAAGGAAGTGTGAAGAACAAACGAGTTGTGGCTCTTCGATTCCTATTCTGAAATCCAATTCTTCATCTACAAAAATATGACTCACTATCAAATAACAACCCGAGAAAAAAATCACAAATATGTCATCATTTCCTTTATACAAATTCTGAAATAATCCTAACCCAAAAGCACTTTGAAAAATTAGCTTAAAACAACTCCAAAATTGATCTACAACAAATCAAATCACCTTTACATAAGGTTAGTTTCCCCAAATCCAAAATCATCAAAGGAGTTAGGGTTGGATTTCTTATAAACATCTTGAATGTACCTTCAGCCTTTGGCGAACAAGATAGTCAAGAATGGAAGAGAAACACACCAAAAATACCTTCTTCTCCCAAGCCCCAACTCCTTCACCCCTTGCTCCTCTCAGAAATATGAATGCCCAAATGCAGAAAATTCCATGACCACTTTAGTCTTTGTCTCCTTGTCATGTGTAATGTCATGTTTGACTAACACAGTAATTGGCTTTTCTCGAATTTTCTCATTTTAAAGCCTCATTTCACTCATTTCCACTTCATTTCATTTCATTTATACTTTGGAACTCACATTACTCATTTATGATTCTTGGAGTCCTCATTTATTATTTTACCAAATTTGTTGGCTCTATCAAATTTTAGGTTTTTATCATTTTCGTTTTTAGCCATTTAAGCATGGAAAAAATATAAGTATTTTATTTTAAACATGTTATAAAGCTGTTAGGAGTATTACTAATTATTGATAACTATTTCAAACTTCTTTTTCTTCATTCTTTTTCCTCTTTCCTCACCTCAATTGGTTTTCAGCATATCCTTTATTCTTATCCTCCTTTATTTCAAAATAATACTCTAGCATCACTTGGGCAAACAGGGTTCTTCTTGTGGATTCGATTGAAAGGATTTAGGCTTTTCATTTGCTGGTTGATGATGAAATTGGCTCTTGGCTCAAATCAGGAACTAAGTTAAATGCTTATGCATATTACAAGGGTAAGCTTTGAAAGGTTCAAACTTCTAAGAATGGCCTATATCATTTCCTGTTAGTGAGCATGCTAGGATTAAGCCTTAACTAATAATCTAACAAGTTCAAACTTTTAAGAAATTAAAGCATGATGGATCTCGATGTCCCTAATCTTAACACAATTTGTTTCAGAGTCACTTTTGACCATTTGCATTGTTTAGGTTTCACAATAACTAAGCATTTACAAAAAGAAACATAATCATAAGTCTTATTTGTTCCATCATTTGTTTAAATCTTCCTAAGTCTTGAAGTTAAACTTATTCATTGATAACATCACAACTTCCTCTTTCAATCCATCTCATCCTAACCCAATCTATCAATTTCTTGGTTGGTTTCTGGACATGTTGCTATGTTTGGCTGCAACTCAAAAGCTTACATGTAATCAAATCATTCTGATTGAAAAAATCTATCATAGCACAATGACTCAATTCACTAAATCATTCAAATTCCACCACAAATAATCCACAACTTTTCATTAACAAATATTATATTCCAAGAAAATGAGTTTCTCCATTTTACCAGCCAAAGCTACTAAACTACAAAGTCATCATTCTTTTATTTATTGAAAGTCCAAGCAATAGAAAAATAAAGAAAATGCAAGAAAAATTGGACCTGATTTTTGCAACTGATTTTTATTTATGTTTCATGTACAGTTGGGAGGATTACAAAAGATACAGAGGAAAAGAAGAAATTCAAGGCAGGTCAACTCCTTTTCCTATCATCTTGAGGGGAAAATTCATATTTCTTGGTTCAAACCTATAACCGGCGAAGAGGGAAGAACTTGGGTTGGATTGTGGTGATCTAACCTTGCTACCTTTCTCTTTGTTGAATGCGGATCACTCCATTGAAAGAGCCATTTTCTTAATAAGATCATTTTGTCTCTGCCCAATGGAGTTTAAGACTCCCTCAAACTCACCCTGGGCAGAGTACATCTTGATCAAATTGTTATTGACCATATATAAGTTCTTTGTCCATAATTTTTCCTTATAGTTAAGGGTTGCTTCCATCTTCTTATCCCTCTTTTCTATGAGGAATAATTTCCTTCGATATTCTTCTCATTGCATTCTCTCTCTTTCACTATCTTTAGTAGCTCATTATGCACCTTTTCAGTGATCTGAAATGAAGGCTTTTCCTGCCTTGGTATCCCTTAATTCTCTTTCTGCTATATCCCAACTTTTCCTCCTCTTCATCTCTTTGTTTGGTGTATGAAATTAGATCTCTTCTTTTTAGCTCTACATCCATGTACTTATCTCTCAATTGCAGTTAGATTTATAGTTGTTTGTTCTTTCCTGCATCTCTTGCCTTATAACTTTCAACATCTCCATCACTTCTACATTGTTGCTCTATTGCCCTGAGCTCTCAGCTGGCTCTTGATGAATTTCTCTAACATCTGGAGATACATTCTAGATGGGGCTCAAGCACCTCTACCTTTCTTATCTCTCTTAAACCGAGCTTTCCAAATGGACTTGCTCATTTCCTTTGTCATCCCCTTCTTCTTCAGTTTCTACTTCTTTCTCCTTGCCTTTATTCTTTGGACCCTTGGTTATTCCAGTCAATGTCAAAGGAGGAGCTTTGGGGCATGTTTTTTCTTCTTGTCGATCTCCTTCCACACCTCCCATGGTGCATAGTCTGGTGATTAATGTTGGATGGGGTATTAATCCTCTATAGTTGCTTCTATAGTAGCTCAAAATAGAGTTCTCTATTATTTCCCACCATAAATTTGTCCCTTCGGGATAGCATAAAGTATAACCTCCCTTACGTCTTGTTGCATTGAGTGTTTGGTGGTAAAGGGCCCGAGCGATAGAGACCAAGCCTTAGTCTCTTCATCAGTGAGCACTCTTGCAATAGATTCATGGGGATCTTCTTCCTTGTAGAGACTCCATTTCCTCATTCCATCTAATGCTTGAGATCTCTTATCTTTGATAATACGGCTCTTCGGCAATTTCTTAAACTTCAAACCATTTCTCTCTTTTAAATTGAAAGTTTCATCTATCTTCTCTTTGCTGAATGATATCCACTTTCCTTTTATGTAACACGGCTTCTCTCTTAAATCCAGCCTGTTTGAGTAAAATTCCTTGACGACATCTACAAAACCAGGAGCCTTGTGCTCATAAAACAAGTGACATCCTCTCTTCTCAATAGTTTCTAAGAAGGGTGAATTTAATTTATTTGAACCCCTTTTACTTGATAATCTTTATGCTTTTAATTTTCCTTCCAAGCAAAATACGCACGTTTTGAAACAAAATCACTTGGTTTTCTTTCCTCTACTCTATTTCAATTTCCTTATGGTTGCTCAGTCTTTGTTCTTGTTTCTTCTTGTTCTTCTTCCTGCATTGCCCCTGACTAAAGCTCCTAAGTGGCTTCTTCCTCATTCTCTGCGTATTCTTCCATTATCTCGTTCAGGTTCGAAATCAGATTTGATGGTTTAGACATGGTTGAAATCTGGTTTGGGGTTGGGATGAAAGAACACCTTACAAAAAAAAAGCGAATATTTAGGGACATTCCTAGCTATTTGAAGAACTCAAGATCACTAAAATAGAATAGCAACGGATTTACGACGGAAATATTCCCTAGCTAAAGTGCTTGTCCTAAAAAACCTTGAGAGAATTTTTCCTAGCTGTACAACGTGTTGAAATTCCCTAGCTAATTATATATTTTCCCTTGCTAATGATTTTGGTCGTAATTCGGACCCGATTAATATTTTTGCCGACTGAATAGTGACGGAGGTGTCGCGCTAAATTAGCTAAGGAAAATTCCGTCATTATTTTTGTCTAATTTTGAAGAAATAGCTACGAGTTGTCACGCTTCAATTTAGCTAAGGACAATCAAGGTCATATGTAATCAAGCCCGAGAAGAAATAGCTACGGAATTGTCCCATTAGGGTGGTATGGACAATTCGAGTCACTATTCTTGTCGATTTTGAAGGAAGAAATAGCTACGGAGTGTCACAGCTAATTCGATCCTTTATTCTTGTCGATTTTGAAAATGGCTAGGGCAAATACAGCTAAGTGGCTAAGGGATAATTAAATCCACTATCTTAATCAAATTTTGAAAATATTCTGGTAATACAGCTACCAATTTGGCTGGGGACAGTGTAACTACTAAATTCGATTGTGAAAATAACTTTAACAATAGCTAGGGATCATTCCATAGCTATTTTCACTATTTATTTTAAAGAAATGGAATACATGCTAAATTTTATATTAATAATGAATAAAAAACATATACTAAAAGCAATTTTTTTAATTAACCATAAGTGGCTGTCTGAGAAGTGTCGTCCTGATAGTGTCAATAGTCTGGAAATAAAAATAATAACATGGGTCTCTAATCACTCTAAACCTAAATCATCGTCCTCATCATTAAGGCAGTGGATCACGTAATTATTTGTCAGAAAGATTGGGTGCTTTGCGGAACTCGGTGTCAAATACATTTTTCACGCTCAGGCCGCTAGCGTGATGCATATTGGTCGTCTGTTATTGCATTGCATTCTTCATTTTTTTCATCTCATTATTCACTTCTTTCATTCTGTTTACATCTTGAGAATATCAGGATCGCCCCTGCACCATTTCTAAATGTCCATAGCGCAATGCGTTCATTTTGTTTCTCATTACTCATTGCTGGTACACTATCACTTCATGCTTTGCTATGACGGAGGAGGGCTGACACACATTATGAACAAAAAGCGCTCATCCGGTAGATGTCATTACACTCGCTGCTTCTTACGACCTCCTATGAGATGTTGAATAGATAGGATCATAATAGTCAGTGGTTGAATCCATAGAGTCAATGGTAGTTGAGAAAGCGGTAATCTACGTTCCCCATGGTCTGTGATAAAATAAAATACAAATTATAGTGCTAAGATATAAATAAATTAAATATTCTAATAGCTTAGCATGCAACAACTTAACATTCTCTACCTGATATAGTAAATAGTTTATTAATATAAAGAATACTTACAGCCAATCTATCCCGGGGAACTTAGCTGTCAATAAGCGGCCATGCCTTTCTTCATGCGTCTTCCCAAGATCTCTTAAAGATAGAATCTGATAATTCTCTGCCTGAGTGAATTTATTAAGTCGAAAAATAACATATGTTACAAATTAGAGAGAATACATTATTTAAAATTTGTAAGGCAATAACAATAAAAATATGTTATCTAAATGTTAAAGTCATATTTTAAAAAATGACAAGGAAGAAGAAAATTTAGCAAAGTGTGAAACCATACAAAGTTTGAATTTTTTTGGTTCAATGAAGCCAGCTGCTAAATATCATTAAATGTTTTAAAGTTAAAAATGTTACCAAATCTCGAGGCGTTATTCAGTAATTCGACTTTAACCTACGTAGTGGCGAGACATGCACATGTACACAGTCAGCTACCTGAGTGACAGTTCTGCTGGCTATCTCTGATTTTTTTCTTCCTTACGGCTCTCGATCTTGAAGCCACACTCTGGCCACTCATCCTCAAGTATAAAATCAAGCCTATCTCTTACAATCTTCAATTTATGGACAAGAATCGAAGTGCAAATTGACGACTTGCTGCTCGCGATGACTTTATCGTCACATTAAATGGAATTGTGAACAACGATTCTGTATATAAAAAAAAAAACAAAAAAAGATGTATTAATATAAGACATCATAGCACATGCTTGAATAGTAACCAACTTAATAGTTGAACAAATTAGATAATTGAATTTGCGATAGCACTGTTCTTTGTTTATACACGAAAGTGCGATGAGAAGTAAGTCTTTTTAGTGATTTAGAAACTTTCTTCCACGAGAAAGATACTTTAGAATCAACCAGCTCTTGAAAGACTTGTAATAATAAATCGAACACTTGTGAGGCAAGGAAACATAAACTGCAAGGCATTGGCATTGAAACTGAGCGATTGTAATATATATAAAACAAAACCATACTTGGGGACATCATATTTAATTAAAGTAATATATGCGTATATGTTATACCTCCCCATCCACCGATCTGTGCCCAACTTATCCTTTGCTGAGATGAGCCAACAACAGATGATGATGTCGATGGTGCTGTAAAAGGGGGAACAACATCTGATGATGTAGAATGTGGTGTAGATGATGGTGATGGATCAGAAGTGTGGAGGAGGGACAATGGGTGGTGGTCTTGCTTCTCGATCGGTGATGAATGCCGGGTGTGTCGATAATGGTGATGGTGATGTGGTGATGATGTGCGGATAGGGTGGAGTAGGAGATGAGTCTTGTGGCCGCTGGGCGTAAATGCTAGATGAATCGTCCATGTCGCGTCCACGTGTCTCGTCAATAAAGCGTCCGTGTCTAGCGTCCATGTCGCGTCCGATCCGTCTCGTCCGCCTCCACCTCCCCGCCCGCCCGTCCCTTTATGCGCCATCTTGTACACAAAGTAAATACATAGAACATATAATAGAGATATAATGAAACATAGAATTGATATTGTATGATGAAACAATATGCATATTAGAATAACACACACCAATGGATTACAACAAAATATAGAAAGTCTTTGAAAGCCCATAATATTCTAATACAATTATAAAAGTTTAATTATCGGTATCACTATCATCTCTAATGTGGATCTTCGACATTTCATCTGATTACAGTGGGGTTCAACTCTATCTTAGATTGAACCTGATCATCTTCAATTTCTATTAGGCCACCATTTGAGTCACACGCATAAGTTTTACGGATCTTTCGTCTACATGCACCGGGCTCGATATTGTTTATGTCGTCTTCTTGAATGTCTAGATTTGGCGTAGCTAAGTTTACTACTTTGTTGGATGTTGGTACTTGATATTTTATGTCGAGGTTTGATTTTGCAAGCGGCCCACCAGTCACTCTTATCTGCAAGATAAACTCGGATATGTACAATAATATACTTAGTGGCAGGCGCCATAATAAATGGCTCATGCGATTAAATACGTGTTTATAGTTAACATCCACTAGCTTATAATCGAATACGATCTTTACCCACATTCGTGTAAGTCAACCACTCACATTTGAATAATACAATCCTATGTATTTTCGAGTCCGAGAGGATACTCCAACTCAACAACGATGGTTGACCATAATAATCACTCTAAATGCATAGTATAATTTAGTGATACATACTCCTTTGTTCATAGTTGCTAGAAAGCCTTGACCAGTGTGGTATATCCATTGACAATCCCAGGGATGATAGTCACACTTTTCAGCTGTTCTTGATTAAGGATATAGTGGGATCTCCATTGAAGGATCCATTTATGCATTTGCATATATTCAATAAATGATGTTACATAAATCTAATAAATCAAATTATTAAAACATTAAAACAACATTTCACATAGTTCTTGAACCAATTCGCAAATTCAGTTTCTAGCATAGAATGGAGCCTCGTAGATTGGGAATGGTTGGTTGCCTATGTTTTCTTTACTTCAGCTTATAAGCTCACAAATATAAGCGAGAGGAGACAATGATGGATGTCAGTTTTAATTATTCTATTCGAAAATGATCCTATGATTATACACCGCATTTTGGTGTTATACATACTCAATATATGGTGCAACCTGCAATTAAGTAAAAAAGCGCTAACTCAGGATCTTTGTACTCACTTCATGTCATACGTCTTTTCTTTGCTCTTCCAGATCTCTTAGGGGTGGCGAGAGATGAATGAAACTTGTCTCAGTTCATCTTCTACCGGCCTGACCATCATGTTAGGGCATTTAAGCGTGTAGTGACATGGTCCTCAAAATAATAGAACAAAAGGATGATACTTCTTCTCTTAAATATGCATTACCGTTGAACCTTCAACTTTGCCTTGTTTCCTAACATTCAATTTCGACTTACGAATACCTACAACCGTTATGTCGGTTTGATTAAATCAAATTACAATATTAATTTATGCTTGAAATAATATAACACGCTACTTATATTTATTTACCTCTCAAAAGGACCATCCTGTATTGCACTTGCCAGAGCTATCCTTGCTTCGCAAGCGAATGGGGCCAAACAAATGTCATTGTGATCCAAGCTCGATGGGAATATTCGTTCAAGCTTACAAAGAATGAGAGGTATGTCATTCTCCAGTCTCACCATGTCATTTGTTTTGATTGTGGTTGCGATTAGCTCTTTGAAGAACACAAGCTAAGTTGCATGAGGACCTTCGAGCATTTAGGCGAAGTGTATTTTCACGGAAAGGTGGAGTGCAATCTGCAAATACATAATGATGTGGAAACTTCTGTTCAAATAACTTCTAACCTCTTTTTCTTCATATCCACACATCTGCCCATATTTGACACATATCCATTAGGGAATTTCAAAATTTTAACCCATTCACACAATGTCTGTCTTGCCTTCTTATCAAGTGTGTAATAAGCTTTAGGGTATTTTCCTCTAGCCTCATTCCATTTCAATTCGGGAGGAACTGGCAATGATGTCATTCAACTCTTGTCTTGATTTAAAAGTGTCCTTTGTTTTCCCATCTACATTCAAGACAATGTTGAAAACATTGTCAAACACATTCCACTCAGTAATATGCATTACATCAGTTATAATAATTAAATTGGACACTTGATAGAGCAAGTCCAAAAATCTTGCATTTCTTCAGACACATGATTTGCATATTGGTCCATTAGTTCAGTAGCGTCCATTCGGTTACCTTCTTCGGACCAAACTCTGAATCTACGTAGCGAAGATATCATCTCTGAGCAGAACATTTGTAATTGGAACTTTAATCCTTGTTTATTCGAAATGCGGTTCTATTCCTACGGGAATGGATGATTTGCGGGGTAAACTTACGGTTATCAAACCACGATTGTTCTTGAATTTGAGGGCTAACGTATCATACTTGTCCATGCAATACGGGCATATAGCAGGCAATCTATGATTACTCAAACTAAATGACAATGAATATATATCACGAGGAAAAATGGCTTCTTGTCCCACATAGAGCCCTTGCATGTAAAATTTTGCTTCTTAGAATGTCATATATGTCACATATTCACCCTTGTATACAAATAGATTCAACTCACTATTAAGGCGTAAAAACATCGACTTGTCTTTTCGGGTTTTGGACTGGAACCAGCGTGACGAGCATATGTTATCGTATACGACCATGGAGGCAAGTGTAAGATGTCACCTCAGTGAAAAAACCTTTGCGTGTGAATATGACAGTCAGTTCTAACGGTTGTGAAAGCCATGAGTGCGAACGATCTCATTTACGACTTTTCTGACGACAAAATCGGATGTTTCGATTAAAATGCTTCAAGCAAGACTCTGATGGAATAGACTTTCACCACTGTTGACCTCATGCTCAGAATGCCACCTCATATCATGTCTTTGTAGCATTTTATGCATATAGTCTCTATGATCGAGTAAAGAGGAAGTAATACATCTTCTTATATGCAACTTTCTGTTTTTCTTTAAACACTACACGCAGCACGAGGTGGCTTCTTAAGAGGACAGTCAGAAACTTACGACTAATTAAGTCGCTTCTCGGCGCTGATATAACATACCATCCATTGAAACAACAATCAATCTTTCCACTTTGGTAGACCCCCGTGCCACGGCGTAGTAACTTCTTGAGTCTTTGTAAAAGTTATCCGTTGACCAAATTATCGAGACGATCTCTTTCATCAGTTAATCTTTGATCAAATAATTTCTCTGAGACATGGGGATTTTATGACTTCCTTCATGCTCATAAGTCGAACCCTGTGAGTGACATGGTGAGATGCGTTTACAACCAGGCCACAACTCATTATCTGCTGACTTTGACATATCATAAAATTTATGAGCTTGAGTTAGGTGGTTTCATCCATGTCATCCATATGGGAGTTGTTTTTAAACGAAACTTCCAGTATTGCATTTGTATAGTGTATGTTTGATGGTTCTTCACTACATACATACGATTCACTACCCTCATTTTGGTCACTGTCCACAGCCATTGTACTTTCCCCTTGATAAATCCAAACAAAATAATTTGGTACAAAGCCATATTTAGCCACATGGTATCTAACAGTGTTTACATCACGAAAAGACATATTACGACGCTACGGTTGTGCATGGACGCCGTTTTTATTCTGATAGCCTCGTGATTATTCTGGCAAAGTTGATGAGTTTCTAGCCCGTTCAAAAATCTTGATTGAGAATTCCATTCATAAACCTTTGTACATCCATGACAATCTGAACTCATTTTACCTTGTTATTTGCAAAGAATAATGCCGATCATATAATTTAATAGTCATTAATTACTGATTTTAAGTTTCTTTTGATTAATTTCTATTAATTCACATTTCAATTATTACATGTCATCATATCACTCCATATATTCATTTCAAAGGTAGAACCTATCCCATTTAAGAATCGTCATCTATATCCTGATAATACTACGTTTATCCATACATACATAGAAATTTCGTGACATTTCCCCTATGCGCACTCGAAGAACAAGAGGATATTTGTATGCTGCAAGATTTCTATACTGTCTGCAATAAACATGTAAACTCGTCTGAGATATAGGCATGCTACCATTCCTATTGTCCACATTGGACAATTCGATGGAGTCACACCTTCGAGTGAGTAAGACACCCAGGCTTGAACTACGGCTAAAATGTACAACAATTTTTAATTATTCTTCGTTATATTGTCTTATAAATCTATAAAAATTTCAGCAAAGTTTCCCCTCATAATACTTAATTTCCTCAGTTGAAATAGGTCATCTAAGAGTGTATGCAATAAAATGAACCAAATTACTTTAAATAGCAACAAAAACGATTGATGTGACAGGAAAAAATATTACACTTCTATTATTTATGATCACCATCATTACCTTTGCCCCCGATTATCTAGGCCCTGACAAATGTGCGGAGCATTACACACACATAACAAAGCAAAATATATTATCAAGCACAATAAATATACTTCTATTATTATGATCTGTCATTACACTTCACCCAGTTATCCTCGAGACCCAGCAAGTAATAAACGTACACAGAACAAAGCAATATATATTATCAAGCACACAATAAGTGCTGCACTCAAATAAAGAACTGACAATTAACAAATTGAAAATAAACCTAAAATAATTTTGTTTAAGTGAACTAAAGAATGCAAAATTCTTAAAGACTCTTAAATCTATCAATGGTAACTTAATTACTAAAATTATTATTCATTTTAAACTCTAATCTTATTAACTAAATGATATTGAATAATCATATTATTCATTATATATATGCCTTTAATTTTTCAATGTTTGTTTGATGATAGGAAAATGAAAAACTAATTTTAATTTTTATTTTTCTAATCTTATTAATAATTAATCTTGTACTTTAATTTTCTAATCTTGTACTTTAATTTTTCATTTCTAATCTTATTAACTAATTTTTAATTTTTAATCATTGTTTTTATTAAGTGGATTTATTCATGTGAAGGCCCATATAACATTTTTGTATAGATATCGAAGGTAATTTGTTCGGGCATTAACTATCTACAAGACATGTTATTTTTATTATATAACATTAACCGAGGAATTAACTATCTAAGACTAATATTTTTGCACATAATTTGATTTTCATGTTACTGCGATTGCCTTTTAAAACAAATGTGTTATGTTGCGCGATACTTGATAGATATTACTTGAAAAAAATCATTTGTAATTTGTTTGCTATTACTTGATATATTATTGTTAGCTAGCGCTTGGATCTTTGATTTCTTGTTGCTTAACTTACTAATAGTGAACATAATTTTTCAATTAACCTATATAATTAGTTTGTTTGCTTGGGGAATGAAGCTCTGATTCAGATGTTCAAGTCTAATTTTGATTGAAAATACACAGTTAAATACCTACAGCTATGTTCTAGGGCCATTTTGAGTTTGCCATTATTTCATTTTGAGTTAGAATTTTGACTTTAGAAGGATTAAAAATAAGGGAATGGAAATTAGGAAAGATGACGAAGAATCAAATAACAATGCCCCTTTTTCATGTTTGGAAGGCGTGGAGAATTGTATCTTTAGGGTGTATGTTTATCTTAAGACCATGTGAAACGAAAAGAATCATAAAGCATTTAAAAACTCATTTTTGTGCTCCCTTAAGCTTTGGGCCAAGAGGACTTTGGATGGAGCCTCTACATCTCTTTTAGAATCTGGTAATTGATTGGACACTTATTTTCTTTTGTTTCTTTATCCTACCCATTCCTGTTTTCACGCACCTTTGGTGTACACATACACCCTTTTTGCCAGCCCACTGGTTGAATGACTTCTATTTGTATCAAAGGCAAAAAAAAAAAAAGGAAATATATATCACATTGTTGGCAATAATAAGAGGAAAATGTGAAGCTTCTCGTCTATATAGCTTCACTATTTCACAGTATAAGAAGGGTCCAACACCAAAGGAATTCGAACACAACTCTAAAATGTGGGAATGGGGCATTGCTTCAGTGACCAAATGGTGAACCTCATTGACCTTGGCTATAGAGAGTGTGTTATGAGAAAAGAAACCTGTGCGTTTGACGGTAATAATAAAGACGGTAAATTCGAAGAGAGGAAAAAACAATGAAAATACCACCATTAGGTAGTTCTTCTAAATTTTCGAATAGTATTCAAGATCCTCTGTTGTAGATTATCTAATAAATCCTTTCCATTCATTTAAAAACTTCTCTGATCCCTTCTCGAACGTTACTTACATTACTTATGAGAAATTCTCATATATTTTTGTTTTGATTTTAATCGAAGTAGGGCCAATGAGATTGCAGAAAAACAGAGTAACACTCTAGATGGAAAAGCTAGCACTCCATAGCTTTAAAGAAGACAACACGAGAATACGCTATGAACTTGCGGAGAGAAGGACCTTACGAGGAAAAGGTTAGGGTTGATATGAGACCTTTTGAGAAAACCAATTTCAACATCACAGTAAAAATTAAGAAAACGACTCCTCGTCCTAATCCAAGATCGTAATCCCTTACTCATCCCACGATGGAAACATTAGAGAAATCCATGTCACTTATGAATGAAACATACAATCAACCACTATCTGTGAATCTACTTAAGGTCTATGCCTTAGATTTACATAATAATAGACAAAAAAATAAATCTGAAAAGAGCATATAAGATAAAAACAGATCAAAACAGCAACAATTAGAAAGCTCATCAACATAACCCTAACCTTTATTTACATAGTAAATGAAAAAAGATACCAAAGATTAGAAAGATAAAGACATGCGTACGAGATTGTAGCACTAATGTTAAAGTAACTCTTTGGCATCTCTAGCCTAAGGTTCCAATTTAGATTGAACAAAAAACTACTGTTCCCTTTATATTCTGGAGAATTTATATCTCCCCCTGCAACTACGCTATTAGCTGGTGGGCCTCTTGGCAGTTCACGATAATATAAAGGGCTTTGGCCTTGTTTAATGGCCATTAGGGCCAGAGCTTTGTTCTATTGGCTTGTTTCGAGTTATTAAGTCTACGGAAGCCCAGGTGGCGAATTGGGATTTAAGCGATTAAGGTGAAAGCACTTCTAATGTTGATTCAGATGGCATTGTTATTTGATTATTCGTCATCTTTCCTAATTTCCATTCCCTTATTTTTAATCCTTTTAAAGTCAAAATTCTAACACAAAATTGGAAATTTTTTCGGGTCTTACAACATTGAATTAATATTTTATAGTAGTTTAATGAAATAATTTTTTTTTAAACATATAAATTAGTTTTAAAGAGACATATTAGGGTATTTTTTTGCTTTGTTAGATATAAATAAATCAATCCTATTGAATAAAATTTTTAACTTCTTTGAAAAGAATATTAATTTTTACTCTTTAGACAGAAGTTATTAGTAGAATTAGGTTCAGACTGTCAGAGCTCAGTTTGCTATTATTGATATTAAAAAAAAAAGTTCGATTCTAACAGAAAAAAAAGTGATCAATTTGATTAAAAAATTATGAGGAGCTTAATTAAGATATTATTAAATATTGACTATTTATTGACTTATAAATTATCTATCAATATTCTAACATGTATAGGTATGATGATTTTTTTATATATGTCATTATTGGTCTACACAATTTAGATATGTCATATTTATTCGACAAATGATTAATATTAACATATATTCATAATGAAAGTCAGATAATATAATAATGATAACACATTTTCTTGTAGTGAGAGTAAAAAAGGCAGGAATATGCATAAATAAGCAGGTTAATTGAATGCTTGCTGACCCTGAGACACCATCATATGAACTAAAACGCAGCAATGTGGTCGCAAAAAGAAACTATTTGAAAGAAATACCAAAAATACCTGAAACATGGTAAAAAAAAACAATTGAGTGGAAAAAGAAAGGCGAATAAGTTAATTGAGAATACCGAGTTTAAGAAAAAGAAGTCTGACAAATGGATTAAATCACCATAAATAAATATGAGAGTAATCGAAAGGACCTGAGAGAATACAAGCATGAAGCGAAAAGAAAAAAATCACATAGTTAAAAATGCCAAAAAAGAAAAACAAATGAGTAGTAAAACTTGGAAATGACACAACCTCTGCCATATTAACTCCTCTCTCGATTCACAAGTAGACCAAACTACACATAAGAAAATGACTGCGACAAATCTATTGGTGGATGTTGGACTTCACTTGTGGGTGAACAAATTCCACACCTATTGTGATTCTATGAGTTGATCTCAATATTAAAGTTAATGTATTTCCACCAATCGGATCACGAGTTAGATTCATCTGAATAAAAAATTGTTTTGAAATAAAGTTATTTCTTTAACAAAAAAGCACCATTTAGCTCAACTGAGTTAAAATTGCAAAACTCATTACCATTTCTCCTTAATTAAAGTAGAAAATAAGCAAGGAACACGCGGACACTACCACATATCGGTTCGAACATGGAAGATTGCTGCTGAGACTCGCTGAAAAATGCGACCTGGATTCTCTGTGAAGCCGGTTGGCCGACTCTGACCTGTTGCAAGGTATTGCGGCCCGGTTTGGAGTGTTGGTTTGGATAACTTAGGTGCAATAGGTCATCTACGACGGTTTTCTCTAGATTTTACGGCGGTTTTGTTGAAATCATCTGTGGTTTATCCGATTATTTTGCGGCGGTTTCTGGATGCGACGGTTTTAGTATTTATTTAATCGGCCGGTTTGGATTTTTATCGGCGTTTTGTCCCATGATCTTATGCGGCGGTTTTTAAGCGTCTAATGCAATAGTTCAATAGCTTTATTTTACAGGTTCACCATCTTTGGCGGAACTTTGGCGGAAATATTGAGCCATTGTGTGTGGAGAAGAAGGCGGCTTGGCCACAGGCGCGGTGATCTCATCCCATTCAACCTAAATGCTACTTACTTCTGAGCTTCTTAGTCGAGCCTTAGTTCCATATCAAGGAAAATATCTTAAAATAAGTTTTACTAAACCATCTCTGCTATATAATATGGAAAAGGGTATTTTTGTAGGAAATGTCCAGGACAACGATCCTTAATATCTTGATCCACCGGATGGAATGGTCATTATGGTTTAAAACATAACCAAAACACATTATCTTTAGTGGAGTTATCAAACCTACTAAGGTTGGTTACAACCTAAAACTATTGATACGAACAACAATCTTTAACCTCCATTTTGACATATACAAATATTAGCAAATCATGACCCCGGATATATCGGTTGCAAATTGTTCATCAACATCCTCTATCTCAATTTAAGACAGGTAGGACTGGGGCTGGATTTTAGGAAGTTGTCAATAGGAAATTGTTTATTGTTCAAATTCTCCAACTCATGCCAAATAGGGAGAGTCATTCAGCATATTAGTTCTCTTGGCAACTCTAGATGTACGAGACACTTCAATCTTGGCAGAATTGCATCTCTCTTTACAGAAGTTCTTAACATAGACATAAGCAAACATCCAATCCGGAAAACTGACTTTTACATTTTAAACTAATACAATGCATTGTTGTTCCACTCTAGTATGTTAAGTTGTTTGACTCTAACTAATACGATCTCGATTAGAGTGATGAATGAAAAACTATTAGAGTCTTGAATAAACTATCCTACCTTTTTCCTTCGTATTTTGAGTATTTTAAACCGCTTTTGCTCTTAGAATATATTTTAATTCCCGAGAAAATGTTAGGAAAAGGAGGTAACAAGTAGATAAAATCATTTTCTAAATTTGGATGAGTATTACGAAAAAGATGGAAAACAAATACTCTAAAGAATAAGGAAGATATTGTAATATTATATATTTCATTGAAGCTCCGAAGCATAGCAGGTGAATCTCAGGATTATGCATATGGTTTATAATGGGAGTAGAGTTGGGTTGTCCATTATGAGTTGAATGATGGAAAATACATACTTGGGGAGGACTTTCATTAGTTTTTGTGAAGGGAGTAGATTTTACGGAGTTTGAAAGTTTTTTTTTATTAGGGCATGTGGTCGTTCAAGACAATAAAATGGTTGTCTATGCTTGAATGAGCAATCTTTGACAAATTATTAGCCTAAACCCGACCCCAGGAATCACTTCAGCTCTAATGTCAATCCAAAACAAGTAAAGTAAACAAAACTAAGAAAAATTATTAAGAAAAAAAACATTACCTTCATGGCTGAAAGTCCCGGCAATGCCATCGTCAGCACCTGACCTCGAAGGATTAGCACATTATCTTTACTCTGCGCTTTATGGCAGACAACCCAGAAAAGGCAAGTCCATAAGTGTTCAACTATAAAATACCTATCAATATGTGTTTACTATTAATAAGATTTAAGACTACAAAGGAGTGAGGTTAAGCTTTAAGAACTAAACAAAAGGGTTCCAACTTCATCTCCTTCTCAATTTCTTGTATGAGGATATGAGTTTGAGAGAAACTCATCACCTAAAATTTATCACAAAAGTATCAATATATAATTTGACATGCCAATTATTCAAATGTAATCTACATCCCATAAGACAAGCGTGTAGTTCTTATAACAAGAAAGCAAAGTAAGAGAATCATAAAATTCAAATGGCCTTAAGCAAGCGTAGTTCTCCATGAATCATAAAAATCAACTTCTGAGTTTTTAGTAAGGGTAGAAAGTTGAATGAGATAGCTATGGTGGCTTGGGACACTTTGGTTGTGACTATCATTTAGTAAAGTCGAAATAAAATGAATACCCCATTGACCTCTTGACATAATATTTCATTATTTTTATGAAATATTTTCTTAAAAAGCCTTAAATACCTCCTAATTTCTTTCTTCTCTTCTCAATCTATATGTTAATTAAAGTCTAATTTCTAATGTTTTTAGAGCTGATAACAATCATATATATGATAAGTATGAAGTTTAATAAAGGTTAATCTACCATTTCAACGCACTAAAAATCATGGTCATTATATTAATTGAATAAAAACTAAAAATTACTCACGTACAAAATGAGTATTTAGAATAAAACACCATATATAAATAATGAAGAATTACAACGCATTGTTGGGATCAACATTCCATTCTTTAAATATAGAAAGACTACTAGTAAGTAGAGGAACTTCGATTATATGGATAAAAATTTACAAGAGTTAAATGACTAAATAATACATTTCCTTTTGTGAATGATGAAAATCATGCATAAGACCTTGACAACTACGTAAATAATATACTCGGATACAGTTATGTTGGAAGACAACATTATACTCGATATATACTTAGAAATAAAATGAAAAAAAGGTTAAACTAACATTCTCTCTTATGACAATAACAATCTTTGCAAAAAAGATGACGATCAATATTTTGCAGGGCAGTGGAACAGATACATAAAAATAATGATAGTAACAAAATCATAAAATTTCATTTCATTAAAATGTAAATGAATTAACTAAAAAACAAGGTCGTATCTAAAAATCTTATACACTTATTAATTCATTAATCAATCAGCAGTACTTAGACCTGCGAGATGACACCATGAATATATATGAATTCATCTTCGACTAAATTGCTTGAAGGTTTTCTTTGAGGGATGACACTTATTAATGTTTTCCCGATATGCAGCTCAAAATCTTTTGGCTTTGGAATAATTTGATAAAAAAAAAAAGACATGAGGTTGACAGAGCATCAATGTGTTGCCATTTCAATATTTTACCATAAGATTTTCTTACGAAATATTAGTTAGTAAAGATTGATCTGCAAGATTATAGTAAGTATTTCATTAGGTGCATTGCATATAGTTATAAAGATAAAGAAAGCCTTCCTTGTATTTCTCATAATAGTGGAAATATAGGGATAAGGAGCATAAATGCTAATGAGTGTTTGGTCATATTTCTTGACCCTTAAACTTTCGAGTCCACAGCCAGCTAGCATTATTCATAGCTAAAAATGGCCTACCATCAACAACGTGCAGATATGAATGGCGATCCTCGAGCAGATACTTTGATGTATTGCTCTTCTTGAAATTTTAGTTAATGTCATGTAACCTAATTGAAATGATCCTCAATGTTTCTCTCTTCCTGTAGCTTGGACCCATTATCTGTTTGGTTATAGCAAATCGAGCAGGGAAAATCAACAAGAATATGTAACTTTGAATTGTTAAGCATCATTTTTGGCCGACACAAAACTGACCTATACCCGATTTGGTTCTAACTGAGCAGGAAAATCAACAAGCACACAACCTGAATTTTTCCAAGAACCTTAAAATAAAACCTGAAAGCCTGACGATAGCATTATCCTCAATTACTTTTACCTCGATTGCTTTCCCGAGAACCGCGAAGGAAAATCAACAAAACACCTGACCCCGAACCTTTTTTCAATCACGGTATAATTCTTACCCCTGGATCACGTAAAGAACCGAAATAAAATCAAAATGGGCAACAAACCTCAACAAAAAAAATCAACAACTTAGAAAGCAAAAGTAAGAGATTGAGCATGTCGAGCGTTTGGCGCAGTGAGGCATCTGAAATCTGCGCAGGTTGGGAAATCTACAGAAAAGTTGCTGGTGCATGCGATGATATGATTCCTCGAATCTTAGTTTGATGGGAACAACAAGCTGCTGCGGTAGATTCGGTATTTGGCATCGGGCTCGAGGGTGTGGTGTGTTGTCGTAGAGCGAAGCCTGTCGAACAATCCGTCGCTCACGAGAATGTCGACAATGCTGGATCGGAAACAATAGAGATCTCCCGTTGAGCTTCTTGCGACCGGCAAACTCGAATCTTGGGTCGAGCCTTGCGGCGAGACGGTCGTGACACCGTTTGAGCTGATCTCGAACATATCTGCGGTTGTTATCCGGTTGGATCTCTCCACGAGCGAATACCGGTCAAATACCGTCCTGCCCAGGAGGCTCCGATCCACGCAACTTGTGTCGAATAAAGGAGGATCCAAATCGAGCACCCATGTAGAAAACTGACGCTAACTTCCGGGATCGTCAGGCCCAGGCATTCTTTACCACGGAAAACCCGAGCGGAAATCCCGCCCCGCGGTCGCATTCTGGAGCAGAACCACCTTCGGCAACGGAAGAAAGTAGATGCGGCCGGATCTAGCACCACGCGGCGGCGTGAGAAGGAAGCGTCTGAACCGTATTTTGTGGATGAGGATGGAAGGCGGTAGCCGAAGTGGGGTGGGAGAGTCAATGAGTGAGTATTAAGGTTGATTTTTGTAGTGAAATTTTGAGAGATGAGCTAAAATAACCCGGGAAAAAAAAGGGGTTGCTTTTATCTGGCCCGGTTTATAACCGTACATAAGTCAGGTATACAGTAGCTTTAAAACATTGCATAAACACGTCATCATTTATTGAATGTTTTTTATTTTTTTAATTATAGCGGTTTAAGCAAACGCAAAGCCATGTACACTAAGATTATGAGGTTTTTCGCATTGCTAAATAACCCATTGCATAAGGCGTATGTGGTAGTGAGAGAGAGACGGAGAGGTACCTTTGTCCCAGTGCGTAGAATTGCCGGTGTTCGAATGGAAAGAGCAATATTGAGAAGTAGTAATTTGGCAATGTCTCGTTGTGTTGATTCACTCATGGTGGAGAGATAAAATCATATAAGTGATGTAAACATAGTTGAAGAAGAAGAAAATTTGAGGAAATGAAAAAAAAAAAAACCCGATAATCTTTATAAACAAACTTAGCCGTGGAAATCAAATTGAAAGAGAGAGATATATATGAAGTAGTATTTTGAAGGAAAAGAACTGGTGAGAATCTGCAGTAACAAGAAGAGTTAGAAATGGAGGGTTTTAGTGTGGTGGTAAAGAAAGAAGCGAGAGAGAGATGTTGTTTGTTTGGTTTGGTGCTTGAAGCCAATTGTGTGTTGTTGTGTTATGAGAGATGAGCGGTGTGCGGTGGTGGAAAATGGAGTAAGGAGGCCGAGCGGTGAGAGAAGGAACAAACCTAATTAGGTGAAGGCGGGTGAGAGAGAATGGTTTCTTTGTTTTTGGTGAGACATGGTGAGAAGATTAGCGTAAGCTTTCTAAGTATAGTAGAGAAGGAAACGATGTCGTTTATGTTTAAGAACCTAACGACGGACACGATCTCCTAGCTAAATTCTTACAGGGATAGAAATCCCTTGCTAGACATATAGAGGCGAAAAGTTTTTAGCATGCCCAGGCGAATACCATGTGCTAGTTAAATAGCTAGAAATTATCCCTTGCTAAATCAGTAAATTTGAAAAAAAATAATTTGAGAGTAAATTATAGTGACAGATTATTCCCTAACTAGCTAGGAAAAATCCCAACTAAATACAAAAAGAGTATTCTATCAGAAGCATTTCGGAAAGCCTTAACGACAGGATTTGAAGTCACTGGCTAAGTAACTAAGGACATATCCCTAGCTAAATAATTTCTAAATTGGAAGAATTTGAGGGTAAGAATAGCGCCAGGTTCAAATCTCTGTAAGCTATTGTATTTAGCTAGGAGACAAATCCACAGCTATTTAGCTAGAACAAATCTAGCTAAATGCATACATTTGTGAAATACAAATTTAAGGGCATAATATGACGGATATTTTACAGCGCTATTTTAGCTAGGGACAATCCTAGCTTAAATATATAAACAAAACAAAAAAATTAGCTATAGACTTATTGGACCTTTATCCTAGCTAAATAGCTAGGAAAATCTCTAGCTAAATGCATCTGATTGGGCATAAATAGCGGCAGTTGGTCCTAGCTATTTTATTTGGGACAGGTGATAAATCGCAAATATATAAAACAAAACAAATAATTGGTATAGACTTAGACGGACATAATCTAGCTAAATAGCTAGGAAAAAACTAGCTAAATGCATGCACTTAATGGCAATTTAGAGCGCTGATAAGCGAAGGATTTGGTCACAGCTATTTTAGCTAAGGACCCGATCCTAGCTAAATATATAAAACAAAACAAATAATAATTCGGTATAGACAATGTGAAACAATCCACAAGATTAAATAGCTGAGAAAAATCCTAGCTAAATGCATATATTTTGTGAAAATAACAATTTGAAGGGCACCTGATAATGACGGATTTTATTATTTTGGTAGAGAATAATCCTAGCTATTTAACTAGAAAATAATCCTAGCTAAATACATATAATCCAAAACAAAAAAATATTTAGAACATGAACATAACGACGGACATAATCACAGCTAAATAGCTAGGGAAAAATCCCTTAATGCATGCATAATAGCAATTTAAGGGCGCAATGCGGCTGATTTGGTACTATCTATTTTAACTAGGGACCAATCTAACATTATATAAACATTAAGAAAACTGTTAGGTGCTGGAACTTTGTGCGAGCAATCCACACAGCTAAATAACTGAGGGAAAAATCTAGCTAAATGCATATATTTTGTGAAAATAACAATTTAAGGAGCACCGTATAGCGACAGGATTTTCCTAGCTATTAAACCATAAATCAAAACAAAAAAATATTTAGAGTATGAAGCAACATTGGACCTTTATCCCTAGCCCAAATAGCTAGGAAAAAATCCCCCAGCTAAATGCATGTTTTTGTAAAACTGATTTAAGAGAGCTGATATTAAGTAGCGGATTTTTCCCCAGCTATTACAATTGAGGAAAAAATCTAACTATACATATAAGACAACTGTAAAAAAAATATTTTCCGATCATGGTTAGTGATTTGTTCTCTAGCTAATTAGTTGAAAATAAAGTCTCTAAGTTGCTAAATTGCCGCCAATTTTGCGTAAAATCAACGACTGCAATGGCCCCAAGGCTTTTTAATAAGTCGCAAATTTTGATCTCCCTAATCGAGTCATCCAGTCATAAAATTGTCATTAATTCGAATAAAAAATCTTATTAAAATTAATCCCTGCCAAATTAAGCTGGGATTATTTCCCACAGCTTAATTCTAGTATGTCCGATAATTTCTTGTAGTGCCACGAGAGAATTTAGTGAAGGTAGATATGAATGGTTTTGATGGTTTATGAGGAAGTGGGCCTTCCGAATTTCTAGGTTCTGCACCAGTTATAGGCGAATGATTTGTTGTGTTCTTTTAATTTGTCCGCGACAAAACACCTTATTTAATTTTTTAAACCTATGTTGCGACATAATTATACAGTGAAGTAAAATGTCTTCGCGACATAGAGTGTATGTCCGCGATAATTTCACGCAACACATATATAAAAAGCAAGCCCGTCTTTTTTTCTCGAGAAAGAGAGAAATAATGTTGCGTGAGCAAACTAATGTCATGACGAAAGAAATGTCGCATCCTGATGCATTTTCTGAAGTGAAAATTCACATTTCAACCAATTAACACACACAAAGCGATATGTAATGCACTTCAAACCCTCCATCATGCGAACATGTCTAACAACAAAGAACCTCAATTCAAGTATGAACAGTATATCTCATTTCTTCATTCAATGTCATTCTACATGATGATAATCAAAATATTCAAGGAATGGAGCACTGTACAAAAATTATTATTCATTTACGCTCCATAAAGCCCCCAAGCAGCTATGCATTATCCTTAAAGACAAGTTAGGGAAAAAGAAAGACTCCCCCTTGTAGCACTTTCTACATAATGGGTTTGAGAAAGAATGCTTCAAAAAAAAAAATCCATCTCTAATTTTAGCTTCATTGTCTTGAAAAATCAACACCATCACACAATAAAACTTTAAACGATTAAATTAAACTTCAAACACACAAAATTTAACAAAATCCAGGATTAGCGCATGAAATTAAATTGCTTAGGTTGCCTCCCAGTAATTGCTCATGTTTTATGTCTTTGGCCTACTGAACATTTGTTGCAAAATTTATTCCATCTCTTCTAATCTGGAACTAATCTTCATTTATGTTCCTCGAGAGATAATCTTTAATCTTTGATCATTCACTTTAAACTCATTTCGAGTGGTTTTGGGACATTGTGTATCAGGACTTTTGGGACTTCTATGTGAGGACCCATCCATCTTGACCGGTTTTCTTGAAGCGGCAAGCTTGGGGTGGCCACAGCGGGACAGCTCTCATCGCTTTCAATTCTCTCCTCATAATTTTTTGATCATGCCATTTCTTTGTCTTATCCTTGTAGATTTTGGCATTATCATAAACTTTATTCCTCAACTCTTCCAGTTCATGCATTTGGAGTAATCTCTTTTATTTGGCAGCTTGAAAATCACAATTCAGTTTCTTGATAGCCCACATAGCTTTATGTTCAAGTTCAAGAGGGAGATGACAAGGCTTCCCAAATACAATCTTGTATGGGAACATTCCAATAGGAGTTTTGTAAGTAGTTCTCTAAACCCCTGATAATATCATTGTAGCTTTATAGACCGGTCTTTTACGCTTGAGTTCACTATTTTTCTCTAGAATCTTCTCCATCTTCTGTGCCAAATCCTTGGCTTGCCCATTTGAGGGTGATAAGCTAATCTATTACATGTCGCGATTCCATATGCGCTCATGAGTTTGCGAACACTTTGTTTGCAAAATGACTTCCTCATCACTAATGATTGTTACGGGTGCTCGAATCTGTGAAATATTTCTTTGAATAGAACCTACTGCTTGTGTTTGCATCATTTATGGGACAAGCTGTTGTTTCCACCCATTTGGATATTATAATCCACCTGCAGGAAGGCATGTATGAATTTCAAAGTGAGGATGGGAAAGGTCTGCCAGTCTATTCCCAACCCACATCAAAAATGCATCACCGGAGTTCCTTGCGGGCATCTCATTTGATGCCTTATGTTGTCGTTCTTTGACATTTATCACAATGTTTCACCTATTCAAGCGGGTCCACTACGAGATAAGTAGATAAAACCTTATTGGAGGGAATTTTATAACAAGTACATTCTATCTCTACCAAACTATCCTCCCATATGGTGATGCTTGACATTTATCCATGAATTTTACCTTGTTCTATTTCTGGTACACATCTCCTGATAATCAAATCTGCTCCTCTTTTGAAAAGTAGTGGGTCATCCCATATATAAAATCTGCTATCAGTTCTCAACTTTCTTTTCCGTTGGTAGTTGAACTTAGGTGGCATAATTCCACATGCTAAGTAATTCACAATATTAGCATACCAGGGTACTTGGACTGATAACTAAAAAAGCTACTCATCGAGAAAATTTTATGCTATTTCAATTCCCTTTTCCTCTTCAGTAGGCTTTTCTAATCTAGACAAGTGATCAACTATCACATTGTCACTACCCTTCTTGTCTTTGATTTCTAAATCAAACTCTTCAACAACAATACCCATCTGATTAGTCTTTGTTTAGCATCTTTCTTTGTCATAAGATATTTAATTGCAGCATAATCAATGTGTATGATAACATGAGACCCTAATATGCAAGGCTTGAAGTTTTGATAAGCAAACACCAACATCTTCTTTTCTGTGGTAGAGTAGTTCTCTTATGCCTCATTTAAGGTTTTGGTGGCATAGTATATGGCCCTAAATACCGTTTCAAGTCTTTTTCCCAATCTTGCTCCATTGCTGGTCGGTAAAGCTGCATGATTTCAAATCCGGTCGGTGTTGCCGTGATAGGAGTACGTAAATAATCGCGGACTTAATTTCTTCGATGATTTGCATGATTCATCAATCAAATTTTGCATCCTTTCAACAATGCGCACCAATGGTGAGATTTGAAGTTCACTTTTAAATCTCAGATCAGAGGGCTTTGTATCCTTTAACGATTGTTGGTGGTAAGAAGTTTAATTATTTGTTTGGTCTACTTCTAACCCGGCTAAATCTTATGCCCCAGACAATACCCTACGATACCATGAAATAACATTTTTCCAATTGCAGACTAAGTTCTTGGCACCTCTTAAATCTTGTTTTCCAAATTTTCTAAGCATTTCTCAAAGCTGGATCCATATCTTGAGAAGTCAACCATGAATTTACATAGCCTCTTCCACGGAATTTGAGAACGCTATACATCATCGCGCCTTTGAAAGGTGGCGAGAGCATTACGTCAAATGGCATCCTTCACAAAGCAAAGGTGCCATAAGGACATGTAAATGTAGTCTTTTTCTTGTCCTCGAGGCTATGTAATCTAGTTATATCCGAATATCCATCGAAAACAAAAATCGGTGTCTGCCTTGATCGACATTTGATCGATTGGGGTAAAGTTGTGATCGCTTTTACGGCGGTTGCAATGTTTAATTTTACGCCAGATCAGTGACATAATGTCTGCGGACACTTATAGGAGTCAACTCATTTCTTCTCATTTACGATCACATGAATGCTGCTCACCACTTCTTAGGAAGCCACATAGTGGTCTCTGAGGCACATTTGAGATTGCATAAATAAAGCATGCATTCAGCCATTTCAATACTTCTTTTATGACAACTTCTTTCATTATTGGATTCAGTCTTCTTTGATGTTCAATGGAGGTCTTTGCATTTTCCTCCAAGAGGATTCTATGCATGTACGGAAATAGAAGGGCGATTCCTTTGAATCTTCTACTAACGAGCAATTGCTTCCTTGTATTTTAAGGAATCTCAACGGTTTGAGTTCTTCATTTCGATCAATGCGGCTGATATGATCACAGGTTTTTTCTTTTAAGTCTAAGCATGCTTGATGTGCGGGTAATTCCTTCAAGGTTAACCATACGAACTTGTTTCTATTCTTTTTCTTTCTTATCATTCTTGTGATTTTCTATACTACTCTCATTCAAACTTAAGACTGTTTCCTTTAAATCAAAACTGGAAGTCATAAATTCACAATCAATCCTTAAGATACTAGAAATTAATCTCATTTTCATTGATTGAATTCTGAAAATTACAACCCAAAATCAGTTCAGGACTAATGGGAACTATTGTTTCTATAGTCTTACAATCTGTACTTTCACATTCAGACTGTTTTAGGATTTTTTTTAGGTTGAAGTGCACTGCTTCATCTCCCTTTGAGTGAATTCTCCTTTCTTAACATCTATCAAGGTAGCTCAATGGCTAGGAAATGTAACCCAATTATACCACAATAGTTTTTATGGTATGTTTAAAGTATAATGGAAGTCAAATTGTGTTTTTCGGAAATTTCTAGGTTAAGTGTGAAAAAGGGCATAATTGGAATTATTAAAGAAAAAAAAGGATAATATGTTAATTAGCTAAGTGAGGACTTAGATGGGATTCTTTTAGAAGAGTGATGGTGAATGTTAGAGGTAGTAAGTGGTTTGTTGAGTCTTGAAGGACCAAATAATAAAGAGAAGTGAACAAATAAGGGAGAGACACATGTCTCTCTCTAGAAAAATCTAGGGAAGACAAGTTAAATACTTTAGAGCCAAACATGGCCTTGTAAAGAAAATAGGGATAATACCAAATTTGGTCTATTGATTGAGGAGAGTTCTTTATTTTGGCTTTGGAGAAACTAGGGTTTACGGGTTTGAAGAAGAGGAAGCCATCCTTGGTGATTTTACTCAATTTCTTGGCTTTGTACAAGTAAGAAGAAAGGAAGGTTTTTCTCATTTTTAGCAAATGAGAGCTAGGGCTTACGGTGGGAGAAGAACCAGAAATTGTGGGTTGCTCTTCTTCTTTGTCTTGGGTTCTACTTGCTAAAGAGAGAAAAAGAGAAGAAGTAGAATCAAGGTTGAAGCCCTAACTTCCTCCATCTATGATGCTCTATTTTGATTTAGGTTTTGAAGTTTAGTTAGGTTGGGATTTCCTTCTTCTATTTTGTGTTTATTGGTGTTGTGATTTTGTTTTGGATCCTCAATGGAGGAGTTTGGTGTGAAAAATGAGTTAAGGTTTGTATGGTTGGGAGGTGTTGTCAGTTTTTTTTTTCTTCCCGACCCTTGTTCTTTGTCTGGCCATAACTTGGCCATTAGACCTCCAAATTGAGTGATTCTAGGTTGGGATGAGACATGAGACCCGTATCTTGAATTTTCTAGAAGAAACCCTACCAAAAGGTGACAATAAGACCTCTGAAATTGGGGTTGAAGTCAGGTGTTCTGTTTTGCCCCTAAAATGGGGTATTTTTGAGTGTTTGAGTCATAAGTTGAGTTTTACTTATTCAAATTGAGTGATTATAATTTATGGATAAACTATACTTCTTGTAGAATAACTTCCATAAATGAAGTGTATTCAGATTTAGACCCCATTGTACCCAGAAATTCATCGAAGTGGAGCTATGTTTTTTGTCAATTAAGGTTCAACTAGACCAGCCTTGAGTGTTTAAGTTATATCTTGGGATAGGTCGATCCAAATGCAGTGATTCAAATTTTTGTATGATCTAAATTTTTGGGATAGCAGATTTCATGAAGAAAGTATTGCAGAATTGTGTTGGGAGTATCCTTTTCTAAGGACCATTTTGTGTAAAATGGATATGATAGAATTATAGGGGAAGTGCTATCAAAATTTCCCCAGAACCCGTTTTCTTGTACTTGCCATAACTTGGCCTCTTGACCTCCAAATTGGATGATTCCAATTTTTAATTAAAATAGACTCATATAATTACAACTTTCATGAAAGAAGTTTAGGTAAAATACGTATTTTTTGTGCCCAAAAAATTGTGCAAGTGAAGGTGAAAGTGCATACAGGTGGGAAGAACATTTCCCATAATTTGACCTATTTGGCAAAAATGTATTGTTAATGCATGATAGTTATGACTTGAACATGTTGATATGCATGAAGAAATAATTTGGCCTCTTTGGCAAAATACATTGCTAATGCATGATAGTAATATGACTTGAACATGTTGATATGCATGGAGAAATTATGGTTATAAGAACTGACTTGGAAAATAATATGAATGAGTTTAGACATCACAGCAAAAATGTTACGAATCACATACTCAGTATGTCTGCTTGGAACGGTCGTGAATATATAGGACTAGTGCTCACGACCTCTGTTTAGTGTGACACTCACGATTAGTGCTAAACACTCTGTTTGTGCTTGACACTTTCTTGTTTTGTGCTTGGCCTCTGATTAATGTTATGACACTCATGTTCAGTGCTTTGGCACTCATGTACTGTATTGTATTGTACCTACGAGTACCTATTGTACCGTGTACCTGTTATTCATTCTTACTGTTTATGTAGGCAAACATTTATATGAAAAGTGCATGAATAAGGACAAGTATGCTTATGAAAATAAGAATTTATAATGCATCAACATACTTCTATACCATACTATAGTGTACCCGCAAGTGCCTTATATTCTGAATTGTATCATAAGTACTCCTATAGGAGAGATGAATATGATGGCCTACAAAGGATAAGTACATGTATGTATATATATATATGAACTTGTTAAGCATGAAAAAGGTTAAATGTAATTACCTAAAATAATATTGCATGCTTGTTTAATGCATTTGAGAATAGTTATAAGTGGTTTTGATTTTATGTATTTTCCTCGTTAAACTATAAGGTTAGCATGGATGTTTAATCCATGTAGGTGCTGAAGAAGTTGTCAAGGACACCCCGCGTTCGTCAAGGCTAACATAGCCTTAGAGTCCCTACCATTAGGACCTATTCTTTTGTAATAGAAGTGGTTTGTGTAATATCTTTCTTTTTTTTTGTTATAGTGAAACTTGTATTGATGCAAGTAATTTTTTTGAGACTCAAGCATATGTACATAACTTTTTAAACACCACTATGGTGGTAGTTTTACTTGGTTATATATATTTTGTAGTCTTGAATTTTTATAATTCAGACTTTTGAAGTATGATTATGTCATTTTTTACTTTTTGCTTGAGTTGGTCTCAATTCTTTGGCTAAAGGAAGGTTTACAGGTCTCAGCTCTATTTGATGTCCTGCCATAGTTATGGAGTAGGGCGTCCACGGGAAGGTCTTTAAGCGGCCAGTAAACTTTTGTATCTTCCTCCATATCCATAACTACAAAGTCCACAAGGAAAATAAATTTACCCACCTTGATGAGTACATCTTCAAGGACTCCCTCTGGGTGCGCCATTTTGAGGGTCATAACTATGGGAGTAAGTTCCCCTAAATTCTATCTCTTCACTAGGATAATTGGCATCAGGTTAGTACACCCACAAATTACCTGAAGACTTCTTAAATTCCACATTCCCAATGGTGCAGGGAATGGTTAAGCTGCCAGGATCCTACATCTTCACTGGTAAGCTCCTCTGGATTACTGCACTACATGTGGCTGTCAAACTAACCACTCTTGCTTCAGCAAATCTCCTCTTCTTATTTGGAATGTCCTTAAGAAACTTAGCATAATTAGGCATCTGAGCTAATGCCTCGACAAAAGGTATATTAATCTCTACCTTCTTGAACACATCCAAAAAATCTGAGAACTGCTCTTCCATTTTTGCTTTCTGAAGCCTCTGAGGAAATGGAACAGCAGGCATGTAGGCTTGCATTTCCTCTTTCTTTTTCAATTCTCTTTTCTCCACCTGCTGCTCAGTCTGCACCTCTTCTTTCTCATTTTCTGCAACTAATTCTGAACTGCTCAACTTGGTCTCTTTTCTAGTTGTTTATTTCTCTTCTTTTTTAGTCTTTTTCTTCTCGTAACAACTTCTGCTCTGGCTCTGCACTCCTCAGAAGTCACCACCATCTGAGCACTTGGGATCTTCTTTGTATCACTTGGGAAGGCATTCTTGGACTGGTTCTACATTGCTAGGACCAGCTGCCCTACTTATGTCTCCAAATTTTTTAGAGAGACGTTAGTGTTGGCCTGAAACACATTTATGTTTTGCCTGAAATGTTACTATCTCGTAATTTACGCTTTCTGAATATTCAACTGACCTCTTATTCTCTCCCGCAGATATGGGGCATTTGATCTTCAAAGGATGGATCTCCTTTGTCCTTGATTTTACGCTCTCCTAACTCCTTGCTCTTGTCCTTGGAACCCATGTAGACATCTTTGTTGTTGAAAATTATGCATAGTCTTGGACCACACTATGCTCAGTATTATCCCGTATGAAATTCATGGTTCTTAAGTGCTGGTGTGTAGTGGGTTGGCAGGTTGAGGTTTGGCTTAAAGTTGTAGCTTCTATCGCCATTGACAAACTGAGCCTCCTCAACTTGATAGGGACCCTCATGGGCAAGTCCCTCATCAGCACTACTATTCTGCTCATTTCCTTCCACTGTTCCTACTTCATGTACTGAATGCATTCTTCTATCTTGATTTCCCAGCTTGTTCATCAATGCATCAAGTTTGGCTTCTATGGCAATTATCCTGGTTTCAAATTTATCACCCCCATTTCTTTCAGTCTACTATCGTCTCGAAGTCTCAAACGGAGCCTATACTGCTTTTCTAGATCTTCAACAACTGCCTGCATTTTCAACACTTTTCCTCTTGCTCCACAACAAAGTTAAGCATCAATTATACTTTAGAGGTGTGTTCATATATGGTAAAAAGATGTCCATCCGGTGGTCAAATCTATTCCATGTACCAGCATCTTTTCAGCAATCTCTTATATCTCTCTCATGCATTATAGAGACTTTCATCCTCTCCTTGTTTAAACATTATTATTTCCCCTCTCCTTTTTGAAGTGAGGGCAGGAGGGAAGAATCTGCTCATGTAAGCCTCCACCAACTCTTCCCAATTGTTCACTGATCCATAAGGTAGTGATTCAAACCAAGTGGCTACCACATCCTTAGCAGTGGGAAGAGTCATAGCCTTGATCACCAGTCTCACCCCATCTGCCTTAATTGTATTTTCCATCCTCATAAATCTTCTCATATGCTCACTGGGGTCTTCACTAAGATGGCCAATATATTGATGTTGCTGCACCATTGTGATCAAAAATGGCTTTAACTCAAAGTTGTTGGCCTCTATAGCAAGTTGTCTCATAGTAGAGTATTCATCTCTAATTACTGGCCTCCAAAAATCCTCCATAGTCCTTTGCCTCTGAGGCCTCTCTGTTGTTAGTTCTGCCTAAGTGTTTTGATGTATCTCTCTCTACTCTGCCATAACTACTGATTCAACACTTGGAACTTTCTTCAGATTTTTCAATGTCTTATCCAATTCTGTGTCCAAAGGCAGCAATTCTGCTTCTGGTTTTCTATGCATGTAAGATCTTCCTAAAATGGAAACACACTTAGATCAAATGAAATCGGTGGAAAACAACTATATCGTTATAAGCTCAAAAAACATTTTCAATAGCTTACTCAGCTACTGCAGTTAAGGCCATTTTTGAAAATTTTCTGAAATTTTTTGATAAAACAGAGAAAAATGTCCAAATTAGCAATTCTCTCTTTGGTTGGAATATTGATATTTAAATTCTTCTTTCAATCAATGGCAACAGCGCCAAAAACTTGTTTAACAAATTTTCGACACGGCTACCAAAGACTAAACTAAGTCCTCGGCAGTAGCGCCAAAAACTTGTTGATTTATGTGGGTAGGTTGAAACCAAATGAGTTGTTTTTGGACACTGCTACTGGAAAGTTGTTTAGAACCTCCAGCAACAGCATCAAAAACTTGTTTTACAAATTTTCGACACGGCTACCAAAGACTAAACTAAGTCCCCTGCAACGATGCCAAAAACATGTTTGATTTACAACCTTTTTCTATATAAACCAAAATAAAGTTGTCACTATTCTTTTCAATGTATAAATCTTTTCTTTATATAAAATTTTTTGGGTATGAACTAAATGAGATTTTGTAAGTGCACAAGTCATACAATTAATAAACTGGATTAACAATAAGTCCAAGTATCGTTCCCACGAGGAATTTTAAGAATCTAGCGATCAACTACCCCAACTACTCAAGATTCTTACTATTTGAATGCAAAAGTATAAAATTGATTTGTTTAAACTAAAAAAAATGACTAACTAAAATTTCAGTATTATAACAAGAAAACTTCTAAACATACTGGATTGAGAGTTCACTGAGTAAAGTTAACACTGGAAATAGATCAATGTACAATTATCAATTTTTGCATCATTTTATTACATAATTCAGACATTAGTTTGAAATCTGAACTTGTCAAAGATGCTAGGTAATATAGTTTAGATTTCTCCATACACTATACATTTCACTAATTAGAGACCATATTCCTTCTAGACACATGGGTCTAATCGGTTACTTGTAGGATATAATCCTCTTTCAAAGAACTGGGTCTTTTCCCTTTCCAGTACTTCACACCCTGTCCCTAGGATTGAAGATTTCTTGCCCCCATAAACAGGACAATGCAAGCCTTCTCCAATCTAATTGGTATCTCATCCTTCGAATCTGATCAAACTCTCTATCTCCTTGATTAGATTTATGCTAAGACGGGATCAAGATCATTTCATCGTGATTATGGAAACATCTAATCAATAATTAAATCGATACATCATCCAACTAATCCTCACACCATGAGTAAATTAGCAATCTTATCAAAGTAATATTTCTTTATTCATTAGTTCCTACACATAGTCTAACGTACTCCAAGTAATCAAGCCCATACTCTTAGGAATCTCCATCTCTCAGGTCACCTAGAGGGCCTCCCGGAAGTCGAGCGTATACATCCATTTTCTAGTACAATACAAGCTGCTAATAATATTAAGAAATTTCCATTTAATTTAAAGAACAACACCACCAAATAAATTCAGATTTCTAACTATGACATTCTTTTTAAGTTGCATTAAAATAAGAATTAACACTACCAATTTCGTAGGGAGCTTAGCTTTTCAAAACTGACACAAATACAATAACAATAACATTAACGACGTGAGTACCACCGATCAACAAAGTAAATCAAAATAAATGAACTCCAAAACTTCCAAATTCCATTGAAATCGCATTACAAATCTAAATACTACATTAAACCCAAATGAAAACTTCAGCCTCAAATCACAACTCAACCAAAGAAAATACTAACTAAAATGCTGTTTAAACTAAATCTATGGTTAAAATAAAGAAAAAGAAAAAGAAAATAATATACAAAGGAGACTACCACCCAGATGTTCAGCTCAAACAGGTTACGCGACAAGCTCTATGTGATTTTATATATGTTGTAAATGATACGAATTTCAGGTCGGGTTGTGGATTCCTAAAATTGGCCCACTGACAACTCTGTTTACACATAGAAAACATGTCACATTGTAGCCATATTTCCTGGCCTTCCCGCTTTATTGTGGCTCGTAGTGTTATGTCACGACAATGTTCTGTGCCTTTTTCTTGAATTATGTCACAACAATGTTCTGTGCCTTTTTCTTGAATTATGTCACGACATACATTGAAATTGTCGCGATAGAGCTCAACTAAATTTGTCTTGTAATTTTCGCAACATAAGTGTCTTTTGTCGCGACATTACTTTCATGCCTTGCAGTGTTAATACTTAAATGGTATGTCACAACTTAAAAACCTTGGTTGCGATAAATGTTTTTCCCTACTGCTCTTCATTGTGTCGCGACAATAGATTTCTATGTCGCGACATTCGTCCTGTAGTTCTTCTTAACCCTTGTCGCGACAACAAATTTCTATGTCATGGCAAAGTTCCATTTCAACATTATGTTGTGATTGTCGCGACATAAAACTTCTGCTATTGCGACATAGCTTTCTTCCCTTGTGATGCTACCCTTTGACTTTTATGTCGCGACATAAATTAGAAATGTCATGACATAAATCATGCCTTGAACTTGTCATTTTCTGAAATGTTTGTTTAAAACTCAAAACCTTTATTGGGACTAACTTTGTCAATGGTCTCTTTAATCCATTTTCATTCTTCCATTTAATATCTTTCTTCCCTCTTTCAGCTTATGTCATGATAATAAGTTTGAATGTCTTGCACAAAACTTACTCAAGTATTTGCTTTGATCTTTTTATTAGCAAAAGAATACGTGAGCAGTACTCAACTTCTTCAGTGAACTTTCTCGTGCAATGTTGCAACATAGTTCTTTCGATGCTATTATTGCAACATTCATTTCTTTATTGCAACATTTCTCAATCAATACTTCTCATATTATGTCGCGATAAAGTTTTGAAATGTCGCGACAATCTTTAAACTTCCAACTTGAGTTCAATTTTATCTTGTTATACATATCGCATACGAGACATTGCCTGCTGAAGTTGCTCCTCGAAGTTTCGTCACATTATGAGATTGGCAGTCGCTGGTTACTTCTACCTTGGCCAATTTTTCGCCGCTTCGTTGGATTTGTTTCTTTATATTCAAAACCTTACAAAACACAAAGTTGGTGATTATTCCAACATTCTGATTAAAATGTAAATCATAAACTTCCAAAAATGCAAGAAAATGTGGACGCTAAAACATGAGTTGTAGATCATCAAAATACAAAAACAAAATCGAAGACTTACATCAAAAGACTCATAATGTTGTGTTAGCCCTAGAGAATGCGAAATGTCTCTGAAGAGCACTTCAGTACCTACACGGATTAAACACCCATGCTAAGCTTATAACTTAGTGGGAAACAGATAATACAAGACCACTGGCAAAACAGGTCCTCACTGCAATATAAATATAAATTCATGAGCATAAGAGTTTTCACATCCCTGAGATACAGGCGTAAACTTAAACATAAGGCACTCAATAAGATACTACATGCACAGAACCCAACTACTTTATTTGATGATTCATATTATCCATATTACAATATATGTTATTTGCTTGGGCATCGAACGCACAATGAATGAGGGACACAGATAACAAAATCTCCAAGGTACTAATAGTAGATAATACTAAATAGAGGTGCCAGCTATTATACGGTCCAGCCTCGCATCGAACAGGTGTCAGCACTACGCAGTATGTCGAAAGACTGAACAAAGGAGTGCTTCAAGAACAAAACAAAGAGAGCCGAAACACTAATTAAAGAGTGTCGAAGCACTAATCAGAGGTGCCTATTCATTCAATTATTATTCGGTCTAAAGTGTTGATACAATTATATGTGTTCTCTGGGAGTCATATTATTCCTACCACATTCTCAGATTTAGATAACACACGCAATTAAAGGGCAAGAAAACAAAGTCTCCATTGAAACAAAGCCTCACAAGGCAAGAAACATTTTACATATAACTGACATGTAATGGACCTTTCATCACTTATGAAGATCCTACATTAACTAGTCTGATGATTTCAGAATTAATAGAAGACAGAAACAAAACAGATTTGCTCGCCAGTTTAGGGACCTCAAGTAGGCAAGGGATCTACACTAAGGCGATAACCCACTTATGGCAGAGACTGAAATTTTGGCTCAGGTTCACTTAGTGCTACACTCCTTCCACTCAAAAAGCTCCTGAGCTTTGAGCGGTTCCTTCGCCTAGGCGAAGAGCTTCGAGATTGTACAGAAATGGCATTTTTGCCTCTTTCCCATTAGAAATTTCCAACCAAAACCAAACCACATCAAAACAAACCACAAATCCCAACTCTAAACAACTGAAAACACTTTTATTAGGATTTTTCCTACACAAACCTAGACAAGGAGATCATGATAGGGCTTCATACCACAATGGGCACCATCTTCAAAGATCTATACAAGAGTTCCACACTAACCAGTTTCCTTCATTTCATATGATAGATCTCTGAAATATGAGGAGCAAATCACCAAAAATGGCTCTTCTCCCCTAAACCCATATACCCTAGTTCTCCTAAAACTGTTAGCAAAATGGGAAGACAAGTATTTGTTTCATCCCATTCGCTTAATTTTTAACCCTCGCATTTAGGTCCTCTTCATCCTTATCAAAGCACTTATCAGTATTTCGCTTTAATATATAATCTTCTTACATAATGCTGTCCTTTGGGTCCTTAATTGTGAATTTACCTAAATTACCCCTTTTACTTCTTTACATTCATACATCCTTTTCTTACACTTAGCATTTTAAATTTTCTTTTGACAAACAATAATCAACTTATTATACCCTAAACATACCATGAAACCAATAGTATAATTTAAAAAGCTATATAAGGGTCATCAAGGAGGGAACATGCCATAACGATACATATTCGTGTAGCCTATCATCTATTAAAGACAGGCCTCTTGTATTTTTACTGGTAAAATGGTTCTTTCCTTATAAATAAACCTGGTGAGAAACTTAACTACAGAGAAGAATCACATTTGTCGTTATTTCTCAAAGAGGGTTCTCGAGTGTGGAGAGTTGAAAGAACAACCCACTTCTTCTTTATATTCGGTGTGTCAAATCTTCAGGTTTTCGGCTTTCCTCTTCACCCAGATGATATCCAAGATTTATTTCATCTGGCAACGCTGCCTATGGTTATCACCGTGGATACCAAGAGGCAACCATGACATGGTTTTCTTCACTACCATATCACCCTTTTGGATCGGTTTATTAATCACTGAAGTGATAAAACTCATGACCCTGTTTAACTCACTTATGCCTCATAGATCCTTTCGGGAGGGTTTGAAGATTTTATTATTTCCTACTATTGGCATGAGATGCTCATTCAAAACCTAACAATATCAAAATGGTAATTAGCTTCCCATTTTTCCATAATTCCTTCAAATATAAGAATAATTATATACCAACATACTCAAAGAAGACAAGATTAAATTGAGAAAAGGGATCAACAAGAAGGCTTCCAACTGGGGACGCTAAGGTAACTTCGAACAAAAACCAGAAGAAAGACACACATCCCCGATAAAGTAAACAGCAATTACATTCATCCAAGGCAACCGAACAATAAAAGCTCAAAACTAGAACTAAAGACATATCATTCTGTTGTTCATAAATGTCTAAATAACGTATAAAGTAAGCCGCATCATAAGTCCAAAACTAAACTAAAAAATACATTTATGGTCCAGAGCAAGATGGTGAGTGGTGGTGGAAAACAAACTGAATCATGTTTTCTCTTAAGCGACATCACCATCAACCTGATGTCATTGATGACAAATGGTCAAAATGAGCATTAATCCTTTTCTAATGGTCAAACAAGATGGTAGCCAATATACCGAAAGGTGAACGCTGCCTAACACGCACTACGAGATCCTTGACCAAGAGGAAAGTGAGTCCTCCTGACAGCAGCAGTCCCTTCCATATGGCTTAAGAACGACGAAAGAGAACTTTCAAACAAAGGTGATTCATCCACAACTCGTGGTACTCTGCAGATATGAATTAACAGCCTCAATGTACTAGTCTGCACGGAGAAATGTCCAAATCAATATTGCTCAGATCCTCCCTCAATGTCATTGACAGAAACATCCTCTTACATCTGAGTCAACTCACTGACCTCCCACATATATCCTGATTCACCATCATCCCATTTCACAAACTGTATTCTACCCACAATCTTGACTCATCAGAAGGTCACATAGAAACCTCTCAAAATCTAGACTCTGATGACAAGTCTCAAACAAACTGAAACCGTCAAAAAATTCTCATAGGGGTACTCATAGTAATTTCTCACAACAGCACCCATAAGATTAAGAAGAATATAACCAGCAAGTTGACGGTACAACCCATCAACAATGTTGAGCCAAACTCAAAATGCTTCTAAATAAGACAACTCATCTCTCTATGTCCTCCTTATGCATGATGGGCAAGGAGAATGTAATCAGATGGAGCACAATTTACATTTGAACAGAAGACCGTGGTTACCAAGCCTGGCCAAGGTCCACTCGATAATTCACATAAGCCAATGGTAATCGTAGACAACAAACCTCGGAAAGTTAGCTAAGTGTTCATGTCATCAACTTGATGCCTTCACAGATTTTTATTATTCCTGTTAGCATTTTCTTAAATTAAGATATTTCTTTTCCTCTCAAGTCAAATCAATGAAAACTCCAAGACGAATTGAGCTTGGAGCAGGAAGAATACACGGTTGCAGACAATGGATCAACAAAGAAACAACTAGAGTTCATCCCATCCAACAACAAAACCCAACTCAAAATGTTTATAAATTCTGATAAATATTTCGCCTTAGTATTGTCCCTTTTTTCTTTGAAACACTTATACCCATCAAACTCTCATCTATATTGAAGGTATGGGTCATTCTATGACTGGTCTCCAGCCCCTGCTCTGCTCAATACAAATGCCCTACATAACTCTCACAAGGCTGTGATGCTCCTCCTCATCACATTATCTTCAAATAATAAACAACAGGAATGTTAGTCTCAACCCTTGTATTTCTAACCCAAACAAAACATCCATTTTTAAACATCTGATATGTGCCACAAGTCTATTTCACAACAATAAAAACTATAATAAATATACTTAATAAATTCCCATAATAAACAACAAATTATCGAACTACTTCCTAATCAATGATAACTAAGCTCTTCAACATTAACTCATATCTAAGCCTCATTACTGCTAGGCTTCAAAATCCTCCAAATCATATGAAGTCCACAATCAACCATTATATGGGTCAAGTTGGCGACATTCACATTAAATGAAACTCTTCTGTGCCATAATACTCAAGACTATTCTAGGCTCAGCCACAACACTGTCCTAATGCTGGTTGCCAGCCACACTCGCAAAACCTCCTTCAACTTATTCTCAATCGAATATCCAATACCACTACCTAGCACTTCCAATCCTCAAAAGAAATAGAACCAACTACCACCGCTTCCTTTCTTATAGTAGTACATAAAATCACCCATTCCTTCCTTCTCTCCTATTTGTACGATCAGGAAGTTTTTCAATATTTCTGAAAATTAACGATTTTTACAAAAACACTTTCTAACAACTAAAGACAACATTTGTAAGAAACAAATGAGTATATGTATGACTCTCTTATTTGATATATATAGAAAGATTAAGAAAACTAATATTTACTTATGGCTTATCCTCCCAAGATCAGCCTTCATGACTGCAGATAAACCTCCATATAAAAGCTCATGGGAATTTTTAGTTGAAGAGGCTAAACTAGAGTATAAATAAAAATTTTAAGAAAATTATGAGTTAAGTGCATTTAATATGGATTCAAGATGACCTATTTTGAATGTCTACTAATTTTAGGAACCAAACATTTTGGGAAAAGAAAGAGAGAAAAGAGAAAGGGAAACAAACTGATGATAACAAAGAAACCAGATCAGTACTCGATCGATTTCAACCCAACAAGTTTCTGTTTTTTTGCGCTCTTAAGTCGTGTTGGGGGAGGATATGGTCAAAATATGGAGGAGGAGGGTTGATTTTGAGAAGAAGATGAGAGACTACTATGATGTAAAATAGGTAGGATGAGGAGGGGAATTTTGAATCAAATGAAGAAGAAATGAGGTCAGGTTGAAGAAGAAGAGAAAGTGAAGGAGGGGCTTGGCCGACCAAAGTTTTAGCCAGGTATTTTTTGGTGAGGCAAGGGCTTGATCAAATCACAGAGGGCCTTTAGAGATAAAATTGGTTTATTGCATGGAATTTTATCAATTATTATGAGTTATTATCAATTATTTTGTTCAAATGAGACTAGTGGAGAGGGCTTGATTAGCTTTAAATTTTCAAATATTCAAGTGCCAGCGGAATCCTTAACAGTTTTTACCCATTTTTTCCTCCCTAGTACTTTTCATCTAAACAGTATGGATAATGATTTTCTCATTTGATTTTATTGTAAAATAAAAATATAAAATCAAACATAGGCAATTCAAATCCTCAAAATTTTACATATATTTTAAAATTTCTTAATCCTCTTATGATAATAGATATTTAAATTAATGTCAAACTATTTTTTTTTATTTTCCTCTCAGATTTTTTTCCTTCTACTTTTCCTCTATATTTCTTTTCCTTGAATTTTTCGAGTTTAGCTCTTAGCTAAGAGATTGCATTTACTATACTAAGGAAACTCACCCACCCTTTGCTACTATTAAAAGGTTGGATATGAGGCTTGTATAGCAAAGCCACAAGGGGATTGTGGTGACTAGGGGTGACACCTGTCTTCGCATCTGCCTTGGGTTGTGGCACAACAGTATTGTAATGTATTTCCGCCAACCTCGAACACAAATACAAATAATAAACGAGTCAAAATAATAAATCTCAAACATGACACAATTACACTCAGAATGATAATAAACACGTAAATTGTTATTTATTAATTTGGTAATTCTTAAAAATAATATAAATTATAATTAATTCATCCATATTTAACACAAATAACATATTAAATAGGTTAATCTAGGTTAAATATTAATTAACATAATAATTATATGGATCCATACGGGTCAAATTCGTGTTATATGGATTGACACGTATATAACTCATTTATTAAACAGGTTATGCAGTTCATGCCCAACATGAATTTATTAAACACGATTATACATGAATTTAATAACTCATTTATTAAACACGAATTTGACTCCAACACGATTATACTCAACTCAAATGCGTAAAAAACATGTCAAGTTCGTGTTGTGTCTCTACCATGCCAAATTTTTCCACTAGTGGTGACATCTACACTTCTTCACACCTTTATGTATCCATTCCCACCCTAGCTTCTCTGCCTAAGAGAGTTTCAGCAACTATTCTCCATTCTCCATCTTTATTTTCATATATAGAGAGATTTTAGCCAAAATTCATCCTCTCTAATCCATTCTCTCGTTTGCATCCGCAAACACGAAGACGTAGAGAGTAAAACAATTATCACCTTTTAATCTTATGACATAAAAAATGTGTTAATAGTAAAATACTATCGCTACATTTTTTTTTTATAATATTTGGGGATGTGAATAGCATTTGAAGACCGTTCGAGAAATTTTTGGTTGCAGCTTGAAAGTGAAAAAGTGAGTCTCATTATTTCCAAATATAAAGGTATACTAATTTATAGGATAAAGGTCTGAAAATTCTAGGTTGAGACGGTTCATCTAAGAGATATATGAAGATTTCCAACCAAAACCGTGCTTCAATCCTTCTTCATATAGTGAATTTACAAGGCACTATTCACCTAATTTTATTTTTGCATTAATGTAAATAAAAAATGAACAATAAAGTATCACTTCTTTTTTTTTATAATATTTGAGGAATTTTTGATATCATTAAAGTGAAAAGTGCCTCAAATCATCTCTAAATATGTTAAAATACGCAATTCGAGAGAAAAATAAAGATTTCATGGCGAGATATTGTCACTAACTAAAGAGCTTTGACCACTGTTTCCTTTTCGCTACTTAACTTTTAGTCAAAGAAAATAATACCCTTTCTAAACATTGATTTACAAAACAAGGGTTCTCTTCAATATACCTTATAAAATCTAAAATGGAACACGAAGTTCTTCGGAGTTTGATTACGGTAGACTTGCAGATGAAAAGAAAGGTGATAAGGCAGCTACTTCATTAATGAAGTTGAGGGACTCCATACACTTAAATCAATAGTAGTATCTAGCCGTTTAATTTTTTTCACACAACCACAATAAGTTAACAAAGCAGGTGCTTTTTGCAAGAAATTAGAGACAGATGATAATAAAGATAAATCCAAAATGATCATTCCCCTGGATACTAATTACAGCTGATGCTTCCATGGTAATCCCACAGAGACCTTCATCAGCACCAATGTCCCTTTCCATCCTTATGTATCCATCCCCGCCCCATCCGGTTCCCTGGCGAATTCTAACCAACCAGTGGTCCCACTATCGGTTTCCCCGTATCCAACTGCAGTAACACCATGGTCCAGTTCAGTTCCACACTGTCCTGTGAACACCCCACCGGAATAAAACTGGAAGTCGGAACCACCAGCATCAATGGCCACAGAAACAGGGTGGTGGGCCACTGCCTTGAGCAGCGCTGCCTCACTGTTGGCGGGCACATCTTCGTAGTTCTTGATCTTGGCCGCACTAGAGCCTGCCTTTTGCTTGTTGCATGTTCCATCAAACTCCTTGTAGCTATGAAGATGCTCAGTCAGAGGCCTGCTGCCTATGATAAATTCAAAGGCGCTGTCCATGAGACCGCCCTGGTCTTCGCCATTTGTGTCGTGAGTCACAATTCCTGCTCAGACAATGAGATTAGCTTTGTTTTTAAGAGTTAGTTATCCCTTCCATAGCAAACCACTGGCAAAAATGCCCAGCAAATATCCTTTTGGGGAGAAGACAAGAAAACAAAGTAAATGTAAAATTTTAGATGAGGAGAAACAAGGGGTATATATAGTTAACCCTGACAGTAGCTCAATTGGTCTAGCCTTGAGTTTGTTCCCTAATAATCAAGTCCCCTTAGGACTATTGAGGATTTTTAATTTCTAAGCAAGCTGGCCATACAATACGGTAATAAAAAGAGAGAGAATATATAGTTGAGAGCCTTACCACATTGGCCTTGGTCCTGATAGGGCATTTGAGTCTTTCTTTCCTCCAGGTCTGATGTTAGTTTGGAACAAAGCCTACATTTCGTACCTAAATGAAGTAATCTCTGACGATCTGGACGGAAGACATCTTGCATCCATTGGTGAGAGGCCCTGAATTCTTCAATGTCATTCAATCAAGTATAGCTCAGCTTGTAATGTTGATTCCGAACCGTTGACGGATTCTATGTAATCTACATGGTCCTTAAATATCTTGAAACGCCTTTCCTTCTCTACAATGTTCAGATGCGGCCATATCGAGCCATCCATTCCTCATGCCTCTCAGACATAGAAACTTTTGTAAAAGGTCCTGGACAAGGTTCGAGAAGCCCAAACCTCCATTATCAGCAATGTCACACAGATGATCTTGGTATCTAATGCCATGGTTAGCAACTGAAGATCATTGTAATGATGAGGTTGTGAATGTGATTATGTAAAATCCTTCAGAGGCGTAGGTATTTTTATAGAAACTGCAGTTGCTTAACAAATTGTATCCTTATACTCTCAAATAGCGTTCTTAGATGGACACAGACCCAACCCCCCAGTTGGTCGGGCAAAATGTTTAAGACGTAGACAAGCAAGTCCTCCGTGGACGCTGCTCTGTTGTGCTGGAGTTCACTTATTTTTCAGGTCATGGTTACAATATTATTGTAAGAACCTCTGTTCGTATTTTGTAAACAATTTTGGAACTTGGTAGAATATAAACGACCTTAAATTTGAAGGTCCTATTGTATATGCTTGGTTTTGTTTCTTAAAGAGCAGAAGACTCTAGAAGAGATATTCGTAAAAACCTAATTTTATAGTGAGTCAAGCAGGCTTTACGACATTTACCCCAAAAAAAATAAATCTGCTCAGATAAAGTATTTTGAATGGGTGGCATCCGCACTGAAGACAATACATCGTCGGACATCGGGCATGACCTGCCCATCATTAGCAGCGTGTCGAGCACAATGCACTTAGGCAGCACCTGCTCAGCACAGATCGAAGGTGAGCAGGAACGTCTCAGAAAAGGACAAAGAGAACAACTACCCCCAGTGTACCTCACTGTCACAAAGGTCGTCATGATTAAGGGTAAGAGTCCACTGCACTATCCACTACCGGAAACTAAAAGGAAAAATGGAGGACTGATAAATGGAAAACCTGTTACAAAGCACTCATGAGGAGAAGGTGGCAGATGAGAACATTCTTATACATTGAGAGAATAGATGAAACCTAATTATTGAAGGGAATCTTTGTTGGGTCTATATTGGAAGATGCAACCTATGTAAGTGCCTAAAAGACGAGATAAGAATAAAGAATCTGAGTAGGAACAGGAACCCAAAGATCGTTGGATGACAGGTTCGAGACTGATGCTATGCTTGTAAAATCTACACTAGGTTGGGAAGACAAATGCATCGAGGCGTGTATAAAACACTCATTCTGGGGGAATTTGATTTTCTTTATACATTAAGAGAATAGATGAAACCTAATTATTGAAAGGATCTTTTGTTGGGCCTATATTGAAGATGCAAATTTTACGTAAGGTTGAAAGACGAAGATAGCATAAAGAAATGGGAGTAGGAACAGAACCAAGATCTGATATGTTCACAAGACCGATGCTATGTTGTAAAATCTATTAGGCCAAGAACAGACCGAGGCGTATAAAACACTCCGTCCTTAGAATTTGATTTCAGATACACAGCCTTCAAGGTAAGATGAGCTCGGAACAAAGAATAGCAAAGTGAGAAGAAGAACGAGATTCAAAGTTGCAGAAGAAAGGAGTTTGAAAAGTTATTCTGTAACATCGACCTGTTTGTATTTATAGGCAAAAACTGGTTTGAATTTCAAACATATGGCCGTTGGCCATTAAGAATAAGAATTAATTCGAAATAATACGAACTTAATTGTAAGAATTAATGCCAAACATTACGAATTAAATGCAAACTTAACTGTTAGAATTTGTATTCAAAATAAAACTCACAGAATTTACTTTATCTTATGATTTGAATCGCTTTTGATTTTAAATACACAAAGTCAAGGTTTTTATTTAGGGTAAATAAAAACAAAACGATTTGGAGCAAAACCGCTTGTGTCCTGTGTTTATTCACAGACAAAGTAGGGGAGGGGAGCGCAAATCCATCGACACCAAACCGAGCCAAGCCCATTTCTCAGGTACGCGAAACTCCCCTCTTCTCAAGTCATGTATAATCCTTAGCTAATCGGTTTTAGTATATAAACCCAATAAAGACTCTCTTTGTCTTTTTTTCCATGTGGACAACATCCTTTGTTTTGAAAACTATTGCTTTTCAATAATTTCACATTTTTCAAAAGAAGGTTATATTAAAAATCTTTGTATTTAAAACACTTCTGCTTTGGAATATGAAGAAGGTAGTTAATGCCTCTAAGTTTGGTGTTCAATGAACTATGAACCAAACATAGATGAATAAGATTTAACTTATTGTAGAGTATTGGTGAAGCTTATAGCCTATGAACCAGAGTACTCTTAATTTAAATTAGGGGACCCTTATCATCGTTAATTCACATATCACGATTCTTGTTGTTCAACGTCATTGTATGATATTAGGCCATGCACGTGTTTGATTATTTCATAAGTTCTCTAGAAATCTTGTCATACCACTTCATGGGAGTGGCCCTACTCCACACTTATATAGGTGATTTCATCAAGTACACACTGCATTTATATGTACCACTCATAAGGGATATGAAATCATTAAGAATATTATTCATCCTCTCAAATTATGCATTCTAGCACTATAACCACACCATAGGAGGGAAGAATTTTGTTGGAAAGAAGTAAGATTTAGCAAGTGACTTGTTACCCATATGAACCTTCTTCATGGGATCTCCAATCACAAAGGTTGGTTTCCTATCACTGCTAATCTCATATTGGCTTAAGTCTCATTCCACTCGATGTTTCCAAAATTAATTTTCTTCCCAGCGCTTAGTCAAATAGACGTCAAAAATCACTGGTACTCTTTACATAGTCAATGAAAATAATTTCATCTTTCAACAACTATTTCACAACCTCATGTCTTAGACGAATATGTCTATTTTTCCCATTGAATGTTTTATTTTTTGTGTTCGATATTGCTGCTTGGCAATCACAATGCATAGAGACCAAAGGTATCGACTGCATTCCCAAAGGAATTCCTGATAGGAAGTTCCTTAACCACTCAGTTTCTTTACCTACAAATTCAAGAGCTATAAACTCTGACTCCATGGTAGAAGTAGCGATGAGGGTTTGTTTAGATGATTTCGTGCCACAAAGACCACCTCCCAAAGCAAAGACATGTCCCGCCAGGATTTTATCTCATCCTAATCAGATCCAATTAGCATCGCTTGTAATCCTTCCCAAACACAGCAGAAATCCATCAGGAATAGACACCATAAATCATAACTTTAAGCATTTCATTATTCAGCTTAATGCACCCTAAATGATCATTAATGGGATTATGTGCATATCTACTTCAATCTACACTACATATGTTATGTCAAGTTCAGAAAAGTCTATATCAAATGCACTGTATTCTCAATAATCTATGCATACCGGGCCTTTGACCTCACAGATCACTGATTTTCATTTAATGTGGGTGTTAGCATCATAAGGGGTACTCACAGGTTTGGCATCGAAATGTCCAAACCTCTTGAGTATTTTCTCAACATAATGTTCTTGTAATATCATTATGCTATCACTCATCCTTGTGATTTTCACACCCAAAATTACCTTAGCTTCACCCATATCTTTCATGTCAAATTGTGAAGCTAGAAATCTCTTAGTACTATGTACCACACTCAGGCTAGTGCCAAAAATCAATATATCATCTACATACAATGCAATGATTACACATTCTTTTTCTGTACAATTTGTATATACACATTTATCCACTTCAACAGATAAAAACCCGTTTTTTAACTAAGCATTATTAAATTTCTCATACCACCGTTTAGGTGCTTGTTTTAAACCATATAAAGACTTGTTCAATTTGCAAACTTTATTTTCTTGTCCAGGTGTAATACACAACCTTCAAGTTGTAACATGTAAATGTCTTCCTCTAAATCTCCATTTAAAAAAAGTTGTTTTAACATCTATTTGATGGATAAAAAGTTTATGGATAGAAGCCAAAGCAATACGAATGGAATAAATCCTAGTAATAAATCCTACGAATGAAACAAACGTATCAAAATAGTCAACATTTTGTTTTTGCGAAAAACCTTTAGCTACTAACCTAGCTTTATATTTTTTAATAGAACCATTTGGCAAATATTTTCTTTTGAAAATCCACTTGTAACCAATATGTTTTGCTCCTGAAGGTAAATCGACTACCCTGTGTTTGATTCTTAAAATAGAGTCGTTCTCGCTTTTACTCGCTTATTTCCAAAAGTACGCGGTCGTATAAGAAAATCGCTCAAAATAAGAGGACGGTTCATTTTCACTCAAGTAGAAGATAAAAAATCATCTCCAAAGGAAACCTCTTTCTTTGTCTTACTCCTCAACTCTACGAGCTTTTCATATCATCCACAAAGAGCGGGCACATGCTCATCATATGAGTTGTTCATATCATCCACACTTGTGGGTGTATGAAATTTTCTCGTAAAGTGGAAAATATGTTCAAAAAATTTTATATTTTAATGTTAGTAATGAAAAGTTCAGAATTTAAATACTTTCAAACTAAATCTATAAGCCGCAATCTATTACTAGCATTCCCAATAAATACAAATCAAAAGTCTTTGATCATTTTTCCTTAGACGGTATCATAACCCCTGCAATCACTTTCAAATATTTAAGGTTAGGTGTATACTCTTCCATGACTCATAGGGTGTCTTACCACTTTTGTATAGAATTCTATTTTGTAGATGACATGTGGAATGTGGCTTCACCTCACATATTATTAGAAATGTTAATTAATAAGTAGAGAATTCAGAACAGTCTCTTTTAAGAGTCCTATTCTTTCTTTCAACAACTCCATTTCACTCAGTGAATAAGGAGAGCTACTTCATGAATTATCTTTTTCACAATAATCATTTAAAGGGATGTATTTTACCCCCCCATCACATCTAATCCTTGATTTTACTTATGGTTAAGATTTTCATCACTTTTATATTTAAGAACAAAAATAATGCTTCATCTTTTATTTCTATAAGTAAACTCAGAACTTAAAGATTAATCATCAATGATTGTAACATAGAATTTCATTTCCTAGTCAATTTGCTTTTAAATCTCCTAGATTGAAACAATAAGTTAAAACAGCTTTGTTTCTTCTAGTCACCGAACTACATGTCTTTTCTAAGCTACCAAGTCAAAATATTTGACATTTATTTTAAGCCTGAACTGGTCATTATCGATAAGGCCTAGAGTTTGCATTTTCTTAATAGGTCCACTACTCACATGTCCTAATCTCAGCATGCCATATATCATGGAATCAAACTACAAGCAAGAAGAAGCATTTCCATTTATAAAATCCCAATATATACTCGAGTACAAAGAGTCCTTGATTACAAAACCCTTTTCCCACAAAGATATTATTTTTTGTCATTACAATCCTGTCAAATTCAAATGACACTTTAACCCCCACATTTCCCAATTGAGCAACTAAAACTAAATTTGCTCTAATATTGGGAACAAGCAACACAGTATTCAAAGCCAAAGTCTTTCCCGAAGTAAGCTTTATATCATGACTCATTTTCCCAGATCAGCAGAGTCACAAAGGTAGACAACCTTTTCACATCCCCACCAAAGTGTAGGAGGTAAAGCATCTCTATTTGCATAAATAGGCCTTGTTGCACTAGAGTCTACCTTCACCCAATTCTTAGTGAATTGGTCACTATATTAGTTTCAGAGACAACACAGTTTATTATGTCATCTCCTTCAAATCCAGCCTGACTCAGAGGATTTCCATTGTTTCCATTTTTATTCTCGGTTTCCGCACAGGTGCACAGATGTCATCTTGCCACAAACATAACAAATACCTCTCTTTTTAAAAGTTTGGGGTTTTTTTTTTTTTTTTTTTTTTCTTTTTATTAATTAAATCTAGGTTTTATCAGAGTTTTGAGCTTTATGTTTGTACATTTTAAAGAATAGACCAAGTTTGCCTGTGGTCATCTTCTTTACTTTGTCGCTTGATCTTTATGCTAGGGCCTTCTAAGTGATGATGAGCAGGACAGATCAGCCAGTGGACACAGCTTCTGGTTTAGTTGTAATTGTTGTTTGTAGTCACTTCACGAGTCAGGTAGTTTTTCAATCAACAGTCCTACTACAAACTCCGGTTTCCAGTAGTTCTATTTTTCACTTTCCTGGCTTCCTCCAAAGAATTTGTGGTACTCTCATTGATTTGAGTTTATGTCCTTGTTGTCTACCATCTCCTGTTTGTAGTAGTTTCCTACAACGAATTTTTGCTTTCCCACATCCTCAGCAGCGTATTTTTTAAGCAATCATTCTCATATAACCTTTGTTTCCTTGTAGGCACGGTAGACAACAAACAATTCGTTAGACAATGTAGTTAGGATGGTATGTTGACAAACCTTATTAGCATATGTTCATGCCTCGTAGCTGTAAGCCAGCCAAAGGATGCTGAAACTGATCCCACTCTATGCATATCGAGAGCCGGAGTATGACCGTTCTCAACGCCAAATTTAAACAAAGGAAGACCTCAATCCCGATAAATGAAAGGGCTTCGCCAGAGCAGAAGAAGCACTTGGAATTGGTGGTGCAAGAATACCGGGCCGGGACCGCCGACCAATGGCGGGAGAGTTGCACGGAAAGAAGCCGCAAAGGAGGAGCCGCCATCGTGGCTCGGCTGTCAGGCGTGATTGTACTATTGGTGTCCATAATCAAATTTCTATGATCGATGAAGATGCAGCCCGAAAAGGCCTAAAAAAGACAAGGATAGCATCGAAATGGAGCAAGAACAGAACTGGTTATTTCGTTAGAGATGGTAGGTTCGAGACTAACAAGCTGTGCCTCGTAAATCGCAAGAAAGAGGGTGCTTCTGGGGAGAACAAAACAAACTAAGTGTGTGTATAAAAGTTGAAGTCGTCCTTAGTGAATTTGATTCTCTAGGATACAATACTTCTTCAAAGCAAAAAGATAAGCTTCTAGAAACGTAAGTAACAACAGAGCGGTAAGAAGAATGAAGATTCAAAGTTGCGTAAGGAAAGGAGTTTGAAAAAGGTTATTTTGTAACATCAAGACCTGTTTGTATTTATAGCCAAAAACTAGTTTGAATTTCAAACATATGGTTGTTGGCCATTAAGAATAAGAATTAATTCGAAACATTACAAATTAAATGCAAACTTAATTGTAAGAATTAATGCTAAACGTTATGAATTAAATGCAAACTTAATGATTAGAATTTGAATTCAAAACCACGTGAATTTATCAGCATTTTGATGACTAACCGTTTTGATTTTAACACAATAAAAATCAAGGTTTTTATTTAGGCAACAAAAACAAATGATTTTGAGCAAAACCGCATGCAACCCGGGTTTATTCACGCCAAGGAGGGGTGAGCAACCATGGATTTGTGACTTAACCTGCTGGCTCCATTTCTCGTGTCTCTCGCGAGGACTCCTCTCTCAAGTCATGTACAAGCCCATAATCGTTTTAGATATGCCACCAATAAAGACTCTTGTCTTTTTACATGTGGACAACACCTTTGTTTTGAAAACTATTGTTTACAAATACATTAATATAAAATATTAATACAACATCAAAACAAGCAAATCATTTTACATTGTTCTACTTAATAGAAAAATAATTATGTTAGCTAAAAAAGTAATTATGGCATAACTAATCCCAAATACTTCTAAGTACATCCTACTCCCTTCAAGAATCAAGTGTAAATGTAAAGAAAAAAATTACTCCAAAACATCTTCTCATCTCACCCCCTAACCGTTTGAAAACCCATTACTCCTACCATAACATTACTCCCCTCACCTTATAAAAGCTTTTTTTTTTTTCGACCATTTTCCACATTTTTCACCTCTCGATGCAACAAAAACGAAGGAAAGAAAGTTTTTTTTTTCCCACATTTTCGGTTGTTTTCCACATTTTTTCCTCTCTTGACACAACAAAGGTAAGTACTAGTCTTCTTTACATTTTTTCATGACGATAAACAAATGCCCTATGACAATGTGTAAAATTTTGGGGGCTAAAATAGGATGTGGATTTTAATAAATTTCATCATATCTGCTCAAATGTACCATTAAAATAATAGGGTAAAATATCTACCCTCATCCATCACTTCAAATTTTCTCTTATTTAATCTTAAAATGCATATTCAATCTTTGTTTATAGATATGATTGTATTTATCATAAAAATACATGCACTATTGGAATAGGGGGTCCTTGGACATATGTCATAGATAGGTATGTTTATAACCATCCTATTTCAAAGTTGTTATTCATCAAAATGGTTTAGTTCCATATTTGTTAAGGTTAATTTCTTTTTTCTCATTTCATATGTAAATAAAATACTAAAGGATAAGGACAGTTTGCACCTTGATCATGAATAAAGACAATAGAGAATGGATGTGAATTTTTGAGGCTTGTGAATTTATGTTAAATTGATGTTGTTAACATGATATTGGGGATGTACAGACATTATGTTCAAAACTTAAAATGGATATGTTTAATAGTCTTATTTGATGTAATAGTAACATATATGGAAACTATGTTCAACAATAATTCTTTGTTCATTTTTATGTTCAACATGTATGTAGTTGTAATAGGTGTAGTACTAAAGACTAATAATAAACTAGGGTGGTACTACCATATAACATCTCTTTGGGGGATCTTACCACTTAACAAGTAAAAGTACTACACATTACGCTACCATAAACAATCATTGGTGTAGAAATTATGTAGAAATATGTACAATATGTTTTATTCCATTGATACACGTTTAATGAGAGAAGGCCTACGCAGATGAGTTAAGTCACTAGTTAGCATCAGTTTTTGCATAAGTACTACCATAGCATGCTAGGAGCACTACCATAACAAACTGGGTGTACTACCTAGTACTATAATCAAACAATGGTGAAAACCCCATAGAAATATGTATAATATGTTTCTATTCCATTGGTACATTGTAATGAGTGACGAAAGTACTATGAATGAGTTAGGTCACTGGTTAGCATCGATACACCTTACTCAAAGCCACTCTGCGTAGCATTCGAGACCTCCATAACATATGGTTACCACCTCCAGTTTGCCGTAATCGAACAATCAGACGACTCACAGTGTAATATATTTTTATTTAACTAATAGCATAATAATATAAATAAAGAATACCTGCTGAATATATTACAGTCGTTGGGTCTATATGAGTTCATATAAGTAATATCATAACATATTGAGGATACTACCATAATGAAAATGAGTACTACTTGATACTACCATAATCAAACAAAGGCGAAAACCCCATAAAAATATGTACAATATGTTTTTCTTCCATTGGTACATTGTAATGAGTGAAGAAATTACTATGAATGAGTTAGATCACTTGTTAGCATCAGTGTTGGTACTTGAAGCAAAATTTTGAATTTTCATTCATATCAAGTAATGATTACAGTCAAGCTTCATTCCATACCCAAGATGATACCATTTCAAGTAAATTTTTTATTTTTCATTAATATCAAGTAGCTTCATTTCAATTTGTTTCGTAATTCATAATCATGACCAACTTATAGTTTGTAATGCCACCATAATCATCCTCTTGCATCAAAAAACGCCATTCTTTCATATATTAGTTTCTACCTAATTCCTAACTATTATAACAATGGAAATATAAATACATGATGTAATATAAATACGATCTAAAAATATCATACCTCTCCTTTTGCATGCTTGCACAGCTTGCACCATATAATTTGGAACAACTGCATTTCTAATAAATGTTTTGCATAGCGTCCTCTAGTATCATCTTTCTTATTTCTGCTTCTTAGTTTTCTTCAGCGAGTGGTAACTTTCTCTCTATTCCTTCTTTAATAGATTCCTAGCAATTAACTGCACATGTAGTCGAGGACATTGGTTTCCCGGCATCTTCTGCCCATCTAAAAAGAAAACACCATCCATCACACCCTTCTTTACAAAAGAGAAACAAAATCGAAAGGATAAATTGAAGAAAGGTATCCTATATTGGTTACCCATCTTTTATTTTCCAAATTAAACAAAATCCCAATTTAATTTGCCAATTTTTGCCCATACGGCATGTGAGCACTTGTAGAGAGCTTATTTCTAAGTTGGAAACAATTCTGACCATTCACGATTTTGAATCAATACGGTGGTGGCACTTCAATTCAACATCACTACGAGTAGAAGAAGAGCCAAACCCATAAGCATTCGACACTCGCTCATTGGCGCCTATACCATGTCTCTTTATGAAATTTATAAACATTGGATCAAATGAAAACTTGAAAATGATGATTAGTGGGAGTAGGAGCTCAAGTTTGTGAGGAAAATGTTGATATGCACGCATGACATATAGGTCCATGTGTACGTAATCGCGTGGCGAGAGTTAACGCACACTAAAAAAGCCCCGTTAGTGACCATTTTGCACATTTTGACCTTATTTGTATCACGATCTTAGCATTTTTTTTCCATTTTGCACATTTTTTTCAATATGTTAGTACCAAGTAATTGCCTCAGTTTTGTGTATTTAGTACTCGTTATGTATGGTGATACCACCTATTCCCGAAATAGATTTTGCCTAATAACTGCCCAGATGGTTTGACTCATTACAACCATAAACATGTATAAGGTTTCTAATATACTTATTTGTATGGGGTATTGGCATTTTTTTCCATTATGCACATTTTTCATTATGGTAGTACCAGGTAGTACCCTCAATGTGTTATGGTAGTACCCTTAATATGTTATGATAGTACTAATGCAACAACTAATGCCAACTAGTGACCTAATTGATTCATAATGTACATATTTGTATGGGTTTTAAGGAATTTATTTTTATTGTAGTTGTAATGTTATGGTAGTACTAATTTGACTTCAAGGATGCTAACTCACGGAATCTAACCTATGCTCCGACTCATCACTAGGAAAAATTGAATTAAAATGTAATGTACAAATAAACAAACAACTAGGGTTTTGATAATGTTTAATTATTGCAATACCGAATAGTAGCCCAGTATGTTATGGTAGTACACGCTCGTGAGGAAGCTTCCTTCCTATAGAAATCTCATGATGGATGTTCCAATGAGGAAAAAGTGTTCAAATGAAGAAGAAAAAAAAATGTTAGGGCTTTAGGATTACGCCTTACACGCAGATGCTTCAAAGCGGATCGACAAAAGCGAGGGGGAGGAACACTAATGGCATTGTGATCGAGGAGGAAGAAGAGAATATAATTTTTTTTATAATATGTGTGGCCAGGGTTTCGAGGGATTAGCATCTTTGCAAATGGTTCAATGGTCAAGGGACGGGAAGAAATGGAATGTTATTATTGTATTTTATTTTGCTTAAAGGAAACCTTTGAGGAAGAAAAATAAAATGTGTGTGTCTTTAATGAATGTGGTTAGACATGTCGTTAATGCATGAGGTACCACCACCATGATCTTTAAGATCCAGATTTGCTCGATGGGCCTGGGCGTTTGACTGTGTTATGAAACGGCCCGATTCGCTCGCCTCACACAAAACCAGAACACTTCCCCAAGCCTTGGGAGAGTCTAAAGAGATCGCAGGAAGCAAGATCGAACTTTTCAGGAAGCTTGCTTAGGAAGGATAGTTTAGGATTTTAAGTCTGATCAGTGGAAATTCTACCCCCGCATATATGGGAAGTTTGTTATAGATACCCACTAAATTAGAAAATGTCAGTAAGCGATATTATTATCAGCGAATTTTCCAACTTTGAATCCCTTACTACTGGGAAGATAATCTGGATAAGGGAAGGATAATTTGAGATAAGAAGGAAAAGGAAATTTCACCATAAATTAGGGAGGAGATAAAATCCACACTCGAAGAAGGAGAGAAAGAGAGGATTTCCATCAACGCACGACCTATAAGTAAAGAGGATCCCCCACAAAGGGGTGGAGGGGAAAAGACCCTGACCATATACTCTGTTCTACTCTTATGATCCCTCTTATGCTAACTTTATCATCGGAGAAGTTGTCGAATAGCTTCCTGCCGTGTAACTTGTTTGCGGCCGGGTTCACATTACCTGCATTTGTTGATGCTCGGGAATGTTAAGGCGAGTCAAGGTCCTACAACAGCATTGGGGAATCTTACGATCAAAGTCCCAACAATTAGCGTTGTATGTGGGAAGGGAATAAAAAGTCTCGTCGACGGAGCTCTGAGGGGCTTGGCTTCAGCGATTCTGCGGCCCCATTGCCCAGAACTCTTAGAGCTCCTCTACGTATTCTACGGCAGTGCAATTTTTAAAGACAATCCAGATGAATCAAACACCTGAAGATTAGTTCCTCAATTAGAGTCAAGAGATGGAAAGGAAGCAAGAGGAGGCCAGGAAGCGAAGGGAGCGGGATATATAGGAGTTACAAAACAATGTTTGAACACTTGCAGCGTGGGAATGATCGGTTGCGAAGTTGCCATCGGAAAAATCCCACACGAACTTACGAAGGCCGGCGGTCATATCGTGCATCCATTCGCTCTCAATAAAGGGAAAGAGCCCCTTATTCAGGAATGGCAGATGTTCTTTGATAGATGATGGTGTGTGTCCTCAGGGAGGTCCATCAAAAAGTTCCATTAGGAAGATTCTCAGTTAGCCGCAAGGGGGCGAATTAGCCTTGTGAAGAAGCACTTTTCACCACCTGCCTTGCCCACACCTCGGGGTGACGATGTATCGTCGGTGGTGCTCAGTTGCAGCTAAGGAAGCGGTGATGGGAGGAGAAAAACCAGCCGGATCAAGCCTGGCGCGCGTGTCGTTGTTGCCCCGGAGTGGCATGATGCTATCAATGTTGCCTCATAACTTTTTGCGCCTTGGTGTAGGGCCGACATTACATCACCTTGACCTCCGACCATGGTCGGGGCAGACGACATGCACTCTATTAGTGAAGAAAAAAAAGGCTCTTAACCATAAGTGAGATGCCCACTTCGAACTAAAATTCATGAAAAACTGTGTATCTTTGAAGTCTTTACTAAAAGCGATTTATTAAAGTGCTATTTTGGACCTTTATTTCGAGATAGGTTTTGAGTGCTTTCGCACTAATCATATCAATTATTATATAATTGAAGTGTTCGGGTGTTCTTGGCTCATCACTTATGCACCGTTTAGAGGTTATTTTGGGGTTGTTTTGCCGGTTTTTGCGTACCTTTATTGAGAGAGTTCAATGTCGAGGACATATCTTCAAGCCATGAAGATTGAACCCCATTATTGGCCGTCAGCATCTACGAAAATCAAAGAAGAATGAAGGCAAAGTGATAAAAGTTAGTGCGGTATAGGAAGCGGTAGGCCATGGTGAAGATCGACCAATTCCGAGGGAATTTCGCTACAAGATTACGAAAATTTATTTGGGATTGCGAAAATTCATAATCATAGCGAAATTTAATCCTAGCGAAGTATGAATTTTAAGCTAGACCCCGAGTTTCGCTCTACAGCATTCTAGCGAAAGAATCCGGTTCGCTATCACTAAAAATTTAAGCTAGTAGCGGGGAAATTTATTAAATAGCGAAATTATGATGCCTAAGCTGGGAATTTTAATTTACCGCGCCTTATCTCTTGTTGATTTACCGCTACCTACAACACGAGGAATTTTCATTTGCACCTAAGCGAAATTGTTTGCCGCCTTTGCCATCCTTTTTATGAAATTAATACAAACCGACTTCATTTTGGTGTATTACTTCCTTGTATCCTTTATTTTAGCCAAAATGTTAGGCTTTATTGTA